>JACWBX010002231.1:13605-29997 GCA_014622435.1 Polypedilum pembai | reverse complement strand
TGTATCTTCTATACTGTTCACAGTTTCTTTTTTGCCCTGATATAGCAATTCATTTGAAACATTCACTAGTGTTTGTGAAATATTTATCGAATGACTAATAGCACTGTGATGGGATTTTAAATTACAATTAATGGCAAACTTGTGATAACTCCGCTGAGTATCATTAAATAAAATAATAAAGAATTACTGTTTGACGTAAGAAAATGAACTGACTTTATTTCCTAGGATTTAACAACTTAACAATAATAATTCAAATATCTAAATGTCCGTTACAATAATAGTCTGTGTTTTCGCAAAACTCTTTAGTTTTTTACGATCAACGGGACTCAACCAATTATACATTCAATTTATTATGCTTCAGTGTGCACAAAATACTTGTGAAAATTTCAAAGTGAAATTACTCGAGACCTCACACTCCTCAATTGCGTTTGCAATGCATGCATTTGTACTAGAAACTCATCAGACATTGCATAGTCCTAGAAAAACATTTAGTGTGTGTCAAGTTTAGAAAAAAAAAATGGGTTTGCACAGCATGCTGTTGTTATGTGAAGTTTTTTTTTTTGAAAATTTAAATAACTTTTTCACATGCATGCATGTTCACGATTAAGTGAGTGAGTGAGTGTCGGGAAATCTGTGCTAATGCGCGTGACTCACACACATAACTTTGTGATTTGTGTGGAATTCACGAGATGAAAATGAGGAAAAATATTTATGGAATGAATTAAATTGCAATAGTAATTAGGTACGCTTTAATTTTGTTATTTATGATGACAATATCAATAATTTCTAACGCGAATGTCATAACCATAAATAGTAAAGTCATCATGGCGAGGATTATGAAAATTTAAGTCAAGAACATTTGAAATTATTGCTTTGATAATACTCCACAAGTCGGCAAATGTTTGCTTTGATTTTCAATTAATTGATTTGTTTCAGACATAATTAATGAGATGAAAACCACAAGTTCACCCACTCAATGAATATTTTTATCATTTGATGGGCTATAAATGTCGTTCACTGTCGCCGTCTTATGAAATATTTTCGCAAAAAGGAATTTCTCGTTTTTTACATTCAATGATTTATGGCATTTTCTTCTTTTTGCATTTCATTTATCCGAAAAATCTCTTTCATTAGCAGTGATGACAAATTTTTCTTATAAACGTAAAAAAGTTTTTAAAATTAGAACAAAATTGTCATAAATTCCATCCAAAAATAACATAAGAGAGAATCGTCTGATGATGATTCGCAAACGAAATACTATTTGTCAAATAAATCGCGCTTTAATCATCTCTCTCACCTTCATTTATGGAGGTTTATTTTAATTTTAATTCAGGAGGATTCTATTCAAAAAGTTAACGACTATTTTATTGAAAATTTAAATTTGAATTAGCGCATTTCGCTACAAAAATTTCAAAGTTTATTTGAAAGAAAACGCGTTAAAATTTTTATTTCATTGTTTTTGTTAATAATTACAGTTTTAAACTTGATTGTTTAAGCATTTCAAATCTTTTTTAAATGATTCCTATTGAATATAATAAATAATCTAAATTATTTTTCTCGTTTTCTCAAAAATTATAATTTTTGTAATGAATTTTTTAACGGAAATTTAAGAGAAACGACAAGCGCGCATAATTTGAATTAAGGAAAATAACAGTCAGTTGAGATCCTCTGGATTTTAATTTGTCTTTGTAGAAATTAAATGACTCAATTATTCAGTGAATACTATTAAGTTTATTCAACTCTTTTTTAAGAGCGAGAATTAACAAATCTTCAAATGGATGAAATTTAATAAATGTTGGGATTAGCTTTCCTTCCTAAACTGCCACTCAACATTTTTTTTGCTCACGCAATGACTGACAGAAAGTCTCAAATCTTTCAACATTAGATTTTTTTTATGCGAAATGTGAGAATTCTTTTTTGTTGATATAAAAATAGCAAGCAGCAGCAAGGGGAAAAGAGTTGATATGTTCCAGACGTTGTGCTAATTTTAAATTAAATTCTTCTTGGAATTTGTTTTGAATTTCTGTGAAACTTTAACTTGCTATACCTTGAACTCTTTTCTCAAGTATCAGTTGAAGGAAAAAATAATCTTTTTAAAGCTTTTTGCATTTTATTAAATAGAGTATGAAATAATTTTTTATAGATAAAATTTTATCTAACAATTCAATTTTCTAACTGTCATATATTGTTCGACAACTTCATCCGTTACAAGTTTTCTTTTTTCTTGATGCTCTCGAACGATTGGTTGCAAACAATCGATAGCAATTTTTCGAATTTCTGCTGATGACATTTGACCAGAACTGAATGCATTCTTTACACGTTCCAACTCATTGTCGTCAGAAAGAAAGAATGTGAGAAGTTTGTAAGGAACATCGATGTCGATATTTCCTTCCGCTGTAAAGGTGTGATCATTAATTTTCATGGCAATTTCTTCTTGAGTGTCAGTTAAGAAAATTGCTGAATTGAAATTGCTTGCTGACATTTTCGATTTAGCTCCTTGCAATGCAGGAAAGAAAGTTGAATGTAGAAGAGCAGGCTTTGGAAAACCAAGACGTGGAGCAACATCTCGAAGCATTCGAAAATATGGATCTTGATCGATAGCACATGGAATCAACACTTGACGTTTTTTGTCACCGAAAATGAATGGAAAGGTTGAAGATAAACCTGGTGCAGCTTCAACAGCAGGAAAACCAACTTTCCCCAGCTTATCATCCTCGACAAAACCAAAAATTCCTTTAACTTGATTATAAGTCACACATTTTTCAATTTTTACAATATTTTTGTAAAATTCTGGACATTGTCTGTTATAAAGAAAGAAAAATTTTTATAAAATTTTGACTGTTATGGATATCAAGACTCACCCCATGAAACATAAATTTGAGAAAATAAAAGTCTTTTCAATATCAAAGCCCATAGCAATAATATCTCTAGCATTTTCAATTGATAATCTAACACCTTCTTCTACAGATAAATCTTTCCATACAACTTTTTCATCATCAGACATTTGAATTACGAGTGGTACATTAAAAACATCTTGCAACCATCTGTAAGTTAAGAAATAATTTATTTAAAGAACTATTTCAATGGTTTTATACTTACTTTGTAATAATAAAAGGAATTAAATGACCAAGATGCATAGATTCAGATGATGGACCTCTCCCTGTATAAAGATAAAAAGGTTTTCCTTGCTCATATAAATTAAGAAGTGTATGTAAGTCTCGATGTGAGAAGAAGATTCCTCTTTTTATGAAATGATGAACAGGTCTTTTGATTGCTTTCTCTAGTCTTTCAATAAGTGCATCATCAATTCGTGAGCTGCCAAATCTTTTGATTAATTTCTCATAGTCGATTCCTGATTCACTAGCTCCTAAATAAGTTTATAAATGAAAAATATTTTAATGATTAATGTGTTAGTGAATTTTTGAGTTATAGATTAAAATTCATTGGCAAATTATTGAGTAATTAAATTAAAATAACTCAAAAGTTATTTGCAATGAATATTTTTGAGTGAAATTTTTCATTCATGTTTCATCAGTGAAATTTAAATTTTTACCTTCAACATCCCATGGTGTCACAATATCCTCTTTCTCTTCACTTTGTTCTTTCTTTAATTCCTTATTAATTTCTACGTCTGCCATTGCTTTAATTTACTAAAATACTTATTTCTTGTGAAATCACACGTTGTTTACTTTTTCTGAACACAACTTTGCAAAAAAAATTATTCAAATTTATAGAGACCGTTAATAAAATGCGGGAAATTCAAATTTTTCATCTTCTTAAAATTAAATTTATTACCAACTACAGAAAAGTTTCAAGTACTTAATCAATTGTCATTGCTCCTATATTTTACATAATAACCTTAAATACTAATATTTTACATTTATCAAATATTCAGTGCAAAAAACATTTGTGTTTTTCAACCATTCACAAGTCTTATATAAACATCTCATCATATGGAATAGTTGCAAACACTTTGTTAATCAATGATTCATATATGGATGCAATAGCTTCATAGAATCGTGGCTTTAATTCCTCATGAATTTGTTTCCAATTATCATTGAAAAATCGATTTGTAGTTTCACTCAGCACTTTATTACCATTAAAAAGATTTGAAAAGTCAAATGATACACGATCAGTTGTGTAGGTCAAACGTGATTTGTCAATCTGCATATAAGCTTTGCCTTCTTTTATCACTTTCTTTGTTATTATTTTCATCATAATTTCATTATTATCTAAAAACAACATTTGATTAGTTTTCGATTTGGTAAAAGTAAAAAGCATAATTACTTACATGAGGTAAGGTTAGCTATACCATTTCCTATAATGAAGAAAAAGAGTTGTAATTAATATAAATAGTAAATAATGGAAGTTGAAAAACGAAATAATCCTTGAAAATGACCGAATTTACATAAGAACAAGTCATTATTTAAGAAGAGATAATTAATCACACTTGTTCAATAATTTGACTTGCAACTTGAAACTTGTTTTGCAGATTAAAGTACGAATAGCCTCGTAATATCAAAAAATTGTCACATACATACCTTGTACTGGTAAAATCAAAACACGACCGTCAAATTTATATGGTCCAAATATTTGCCATGTAGGAATTGTAAATTTCAGTTCCATTTTTGCATTATCAAATTCTTTCTGAAAGCCATCAATGCTTACAAATTTTACTCCTGAAAGTCCAATAAGTTGAAAGTTTCGAAGATGAATTTTAAGATTTACTGGACTATTGCCACCTTGCTCAATATTTAATTTATCAATTTTCAATGGATCGAATACTGGCAAACCAAACTCAGGATATCCTATGATTAAGATTTATCACACAATTATTTTCGAATAAAAAGATATTCACAAACCTTGACTTGCTTTACTAATGATATTATTTGCGACATTTAATATGCACTTTGTATCACCATAATGACATTTTTCTTGTTCTAGCGCTAAATATTAATTAAATGATGGTCAATTAATTTCATTAAAGTCACGTTTTTTTGCTTCACACATTTAGCTTCAATGGTGATTCTAAACATAAATTGACCATTGAAGCTGAATTTATGTGAAATTTATTGCCTCTTACGAAATAATGTGCTGCAATGTGTGAGTTTGTAAAGACTAAATAATATCACAAAGAAATGCATCACGTTTGAGAAAAAATAATGAGATGAAGTAGACAACAAGTATGTCTTTAACTTAACAATTTTGAAAAAATACTAAAAGTCTTGCTTTAATCGACCGCGGCTTTTATAGATTTCCTATATGTGTTCACTTGATGCAGATACACACACATCTTGGTAAGCAAACTAAACCTGCGTTGCCTCCAATGTTATTAAACAAGAAAAAAAAAGTAACATGATTCGTTATGTAGGTCACATGTTCATACATAACAACCAAAAATTAAAAGTTTTCCTCTCTTTTGCATAATCTTTTCATTGTTATCAAAATTTGTCACTCTTTCTCTTGACTTTAAACTTGAAATTTTTTCTTCTTTCTTTAATTGACATTCTATATGAATCATTCCAAATGTGCAATGTGTATTGATGTATTTCTTCGATGTATGATAAGTAGATGAATGGTAATTACGCAATAGTGTAAATGTAGATATTTTGATACAGCTTATGTATGGCTTTTGTAATGTTTTTTTCCTCTTCTCTCTTTTACTTTCTTCGCGATTATTATCTCATTCGCCAAATGCTTTTTTTCTCCTTTACACGTTGACACATGATGTTATTCGCTATTTCGGAAGAAGAAAAAGAAAAATATTTGTCGGCTACTGCTGCACGTTGGATAAAATGTGTGCTAAACTCGTGCAAATTGTGTTATATTTCCTACTGTTATAAGAGGTCATTAAAGTAGATTTAAAAGTTAAATTTTTAATGTTTTCATTTTACTAATTGATTAATAATTTGAATACAGAGTTGTTAGAACAAGCAAATTTGTCTGTTCAAGCATAATTTTATATTTAGGATATAAAATAAAATAGCTATTCAGGCAGATTCTAAATGTAAACAACTAATTGTAACTAATAATATCTTAATTCTAACTAAAGAAATTTTAATAAATTTTGGCTAATTAGGAAAATAAATCAGTTTTAAAGACTATACAGGCAAATTGCCTGTTTTAACACCTCTGTATGAATACTTAAAAGTAAAATTGTGACTAATTAACATGTACTTTGGTATAAAATCAATTAATTGGAATGTTAAGTAATGGGTAAGTAAAAATATAAAATATTCCTTCAAGATTTATCTCTAAATCTCTTCCGTTCACTAATGTTAGGTATTGTGAATGTTAAAAAGCCTCCAGTGATTAATAAGAAAGCCGGCAGTAACCAAGTATAAGTACAAAAATTTTTAATAGCCAAGCCAACAAAATTTGATCCCATAGCGCTACCGACTCTGCCAAACATCATCGAAATTGAGACTGCCATTGCCCTAAAGAGAATTAAATTGACACATAAATTATATCTCTCAAATTTCATCTCTCATGATAAGTACCTTAGTGACGTGGGAAAAAGTTCAACAGTTGATGCATTGACAATTGTCATATTTAGACCAGCTGTCTGAAGGATCACATAGAGATAAACCGAAATGCTCGGAATGTCGACAAATATCAATAGGACACTTGAGATACCACAAACAAACATAATTGATATGATTATTAAAAGCTTTCCCGTGTAGTTGATGATGAATGAAATAACAAACCAACCAATACTATAAAGAAGTGTCAAAATTATGATATTGATGAAAGTATCGAATTCTAATCGAGATGTGCAATTAGTGGCCTCATTATTAATTGATTTTGCAAGTGAACGATTTGTACTTTGATCAAGAATATTGCAAATTGTTGCATGACCTCCTTCATTTGCTGACATCCATAGATAAACTTTGTTCTGAATTTCAGGAAAAAATGTCCAGAAACCATTCACTGTGATGCAAATTGCGAATTGTAGGAAGCAAGCAGTGAGTGTATTTTTAATGTGCGGATATTTAAAGAGCGGAATCGTTTGTAACCACATAAATTTGAAAAATCCTTGTGAATTATGCGAATTTGCCTCGCCATATTCTTTATCTTTTAAAAGATTCTTCACTTCATATTCGAGTATTGATTTTCCTGTATTCTTTTTATAAACTTCACGAAGAATTTTGAGAGTTGCTTCTTCATTTCCTTGTGAATAAGTGAATTTAGGTGATTCTGGGATAAAAATCATCATAATCACAGCTGAAATCATACTTGGTAAGCCGCATAGCAGCAAAAACAATCTCCAAGATCCATAATTGAGATTGAGAAATGGAATATAAAAATTCCAATTGTCGTGATAGAGAAATATCATTGCTCCAATTGGATTAATTAAACTGAGAATTCCATAGGCAACTGATGCTGCAAAAGAAAAAAATATCATATGATTTTTTGATAAGATAAAATTATTCAAGCGTTTCTATTTTTAGCAATTTCGTTAGTCAAACATGAAAGGATTTTCTAATGTGAAAAAGTTATATTATAACAATAACGGTCATTTTATATTTAAATTATTTATTATAAAGCTGCGCTATCTTTATACTTTGTAAAAGTTAGTTTATCTAAAACTTTCATATCGTCAAGAAGTAAGATAAAAATACAAAAGTTGAAGAGATTTTTCAATACAAATTGAGATTACAATAGCAAAATAAATAGGAAATAATTTAAAGCGCTAAAGTTCAATTATAATAAAATAAAAACAACAATATTGCTCTCTGATTAAATCAATAACAAAAACTTTAAGGCAAACTTACCCATCATCATAACTTTTGCTCTCTTCTCAGCTGAATGAAACTCTCCCAAAAAAGCATAAATGATTGATTGTGCTGCGCAAATGCTTTTCAATTAAAAATTTATTACTGTTTATTGCGTGTTTTCGCTTAGCAACAGTAACTCACCAGAATCCATTGAGAAAACGAAAAAGAATGAGTATCCAAAAAGATGTAGCAAAACTAGAAATAATAGTAAAGAGAAATGCAAGCATAAGTGCTGGCATTAACACTTTCTTTCGACCACGTGTATCAGCAAGAAATCCCCAAAAATGTGATGATAAGATGATGCCAATGTAATTAATTGATCCTAAAAATCCCTTATGTGAATTGCTCAAATTTAATTCACATTCCGCAATAGGCAGAACCATGCCAATGGAAGTTGATTCAAGCATACCAGAGCAGAGCACGATACCTGTTAATCCGATAAGAATGTAATTGAATTTTCCAAATTCTGTTTTAACTATTGCATCGTCAAGTGAATAGTAATTTTTTGAGATTTTTGCCATGATTTCGCTTGCTCACAACTGAATCGACTCACTTCAACTTATCATCTGAAATGAGTTTGTTTTAATTTAAAAATGATTTGTTCTTGCGCTCATATTTCTTAATAAATTCAAGATATGAGATTGTAAATATTGTCTCACGAGAGAGCGCGTGCTGTCACATGTGAACAAAAAAAATTGTTTTTCTAATTTATGTTGATTTGATTGATTTGGTGTGAAAGAAACAGTAAAAGTGTCGCACAATTTTGTTTAAAAGATCAATAATAATTTATTCAATAACCTAGGTTAGTAATTGAATCTAATTTCGGCATATTTTTATAAACCATGAAGAACTTCATTATTTGTAAGAAATTTTTATTTAAGAAAAAAGTGAGAGTATGAAAGTTTTCAAATTATGTGGTCAATTGTTACTATCATGACACGATTATGCATTATTTTGTTTATATTTACAACCATATGTGTCTGTGACGTGTAAAATGAAAGAATAACAAAAGACTCACACATTTACTGTTTTAAAAAACGTTCAAAGTGTGTGTGACTTAATGAGTGACGTAATAATAAATTAAAATGATGTGACAGTTTATTTTGAAATTAATTATAGAAATTTCCTAAATTCATGCAGAAATTGGGATTCAAAAGTTAAATTTTATGTGAAATTTAAAATTTTATTAAAGCTCAAATACATTCAAATGTCACATAACTCATTGATTATTCCCTCCAAGGCTTGAGAACTTATTTATTTAGTCAAGTTTCAGTTCGCTATTAAAGTATGAATTTTTTTTGACAGCGGATTTTAGGGTGAATTTTATGTAGAAAATTTTCGATAAAGTTTGCTATTAGTAGATTTAAACTTGACTGTGTAATACCAAATTAAAAATATAATTTGTTTAAGTAAGCAAAAAATTCGTTATGCTTTCTGTTTATGTCTTTGGCATGCCACGACAAGTAAACGGAAACTTGTAATGTATTTTTGGTTAGATAGATAGATAAAAAAATTTATTCACAGTTATTTGGAACATTATAAGTTACAAATTATAAATTAGTCTACGTAAGTTGTCTGTTGTATACTCTGAAATGGCAGGAAAAAGCAACAGCTGGTGTTACTCAACTTGCGATAAAAAACCTGCATGAAATGTGTTTTTGGTTACTCTGTTTGTTTGTTTTGATTCAAGTTTATTAAAAATTTTAAATTCTCCATATTAAGCCGTTATTATTAGACACTAAATACATTTTTACTTAAGAAATTAAACTTTAAATTAAATATTAATAAAAATTATTAATTTTAACGATAAAATCAAAATTTGAATGTAAAACAAAAATGTAAACAAAAAATAATATTGTTATTAAAAAAGTTCTCAAGCCTTGATTCTTTCACATTTTACTTTTTACATTGCATCTCTTTCATATTTTATGTTTGTATTGGTTTGTTTATGTTTTAGTTCCATAAAAGGTAAAGAAGAAAATCGTGAACGAAAATATTTTCAAGGCATAACTTAAAGTGGACTACGTAAGACCAGCATAATCTTATTCGAATCTTCTCTTATTCGTGTATTCAAGTTCAATAAAAGTAGACATATATCGAAGAATATCGATATTACTGAGGTTAAAAAAGCAAAAATTTAGACGGAAATGACTTTCTAAAAATAAAGTTTAAATAAAAATCATAACACTGTGCTCATCGAATAACTATTTCGGTTTCCCCTAATAACACACATTCATTTCGCTCATTCTCCATAGAAAAGAGAAACGTAGACATACAATTCAGTTAAAAATTTTCAGTGTAGAGAAGCGCATCTATTTTTATAATTTTTTGTGTGAAAGAAACAAAAGAAAGAAATAATTCCAGAGTGCAATTTTGTTTTGTCTGTGTTATCAAGTGGATGTAATTACTTTGTGTTATTTATTATTCAATAAGAAGTAGTGCAAATCAATCAATAAGTATTATCAAACAGATTCCGATAAGAATGGGTAAGTTAGTGTTAAAGTAAATTCTGATAAGAAACAAAGAATAATGAAAGTGAAATTAAACAACTTGATAATTGCATAATTTGGCATTGTATTCAATTAACAAAACCATATGGTGATTTGTGAACAAACAATAAAGAAAGGGAAAAGGGCGAGGCTTTTTTATTATATCAAATTTCTACTAAAATAACGAACATTGACTGTTGTTTTGCTATTTTACCTAATGTTCAAGAAGAAGCCATAATAAAAGACTTGATTATTTTTAGAAGCATGATCTATTACATAAAATACGGAAGATAAGAGTATTCAGTCATTCTCTTATCTCTTTGATTTGTATTTTTGCCGGCTTTTGTCATATTTATAATCCAATCATCAACAATTAAATTTACACATAGAACAGTAAAGAATTTACGCTGTAGAAAACATTTACATTTTCTTTATTGTGTGGGTGCACAGATACCGCTTTTAATTCGTTTATATAACCTTGACGATGATGTCATTGCGGTATTGCCTCTGACCTTCTTTTTTTATTTACTTTTTTTCTTGAGTAGATATCATCAATTCAACAAAACTCTCGTATGTGGCTTCTGAAATACAAGTAATGATGAATAATACGTTAATACAAACTCAGGAGTTTGTAAAATCGAGTGATTTACTACAAGCAACGGTGATCTCATTTCTATTTATTATGGCATATTGGTCAATAATTTATTTGGACTCGGCACGACCAGGTAAAATTCCACCATCACCTCTATCGGCATTTGCTAAAGAGAAGTGAGTTTAAAGAGTGACAAATTAATATAATAAAATCTAATGAAATTTATTTTCATAGATATCTTCAAAAACAAGCACATTTTCACCTCAACTACCTCACTGGCCTCATAATTGGAATTTTACTATTTTTCTCAATCTATTTTCACATTTTCTAATCAAGTTGACATGTGCTGCAAGCAAATGAAGTAGGATATTAGTTCAAATAATCTATGTTTACGTAAGAAGAAGAAGATGTAAGGTGGAGGATGACATAGAGCCACAAGAAATCAATGCAACTCTTATCTTATTTATTATTTTCTATCTACAAGACCAAAATGAGAATTTTCACACAAAACACCATCATGATGTACGATGCGGTTCAGTGAATTGGCAAATTTCTCTCAACCAATTTTTCTTGTTTTTTGTCTGTATGTGATGTCGTATACTTGTGTAAATTTTTACCTATAAAAAAGGATATTAGGTGTTGTGTGTGATAAGAAAAAGTTTTTTCTGGTTTCACTTCCTACCTACACTCGTTTTATTTCAATTTAATTTAATTTATTCATTAGATGGATATATATTTAGGTTTATAGATTTATTGATGCATGTACTATAAGATATCCTGAGGCACATTGCTCTCATAAATTTATATTTTTGCAAGCTAGGGACAGATCAAAAAAATTTCAAGCTCGTTTACTGACATTAAAAAAAAAGTTAGAGTACTAACTTTTACTAGAAAGCTATTACAAAAACTCTTTAATAAACTGAATTTTCAGTAAAATTGTTTAGTGCTAACCAGAGCCCGAGGTCGACTGAATATTTATAAGCTAAGTCGACTAAATTTAGTCGACTTCGGGCTCTGGTTCTAACACATTTCCAAATACTAAGCAAAAAAATTAAAACTTTCGTTGCGAAATACTTTAGAAATCAACAGAAAACCTCAATCAAATTTTTTTTATAAAAGCTTTCTAGCAGTCGACTAAAAAATCACATACTAAGTCGACTTACGTACAAATTTTTAGTCGACTTCGGGTTCTGTTTTCTAGTAAAATCTGGTGCCTTATTTTCATTATCATACCTTTTTAAATGTCAGTATGCGAGTTTGAAAAATGAAAAAATTTTTTTGATCATTCTCTACCTTGTGTTTTTGATTTAAATAGAGAGTGAGATTGACCATAATTCAAGGCCTGAAAACTCTTTGAAAATTTTTTGGATCCAAATTCGATATTTTTTGATCTTTGTTGAATTTTTTTGATCCCAAATTTGTAAACTAGCCAGATATTCAGAGCTCGAACTTAACTAAATTTAGTCATCTTACGTACAAATTTTTAATCGACTTCGGGTTCTGCAGATATTTTAATGAAAAATTACTTGTTTACTTATGAAAGCAAAGAATCAATTTTTATTTTAAAAGTGAAAATTATGATAGAAAAATTAAGATTTTTGACAAAAACTTAATCATAGTAAACAAAAAGAGTTCCTCAAGCCTTGCCATAATTATTAAAATAAAGCTTTTTTACTAATTTTTCAAGTTCTTGAAATAAAAAGTTTTTTAATTAGAAATTCACTTTTGTGACCACAAAATTTTCAATTAATTTGTGAATACTTAATGTGCTCCATTTAGAGAAGGACCGCATATACCACATACATATATATACATTTCTATTTATACTTTATTGGTCTCGACCCTCTTCTTCATCAAGTATATGTGTATTGCGAAAGCTTTTAGTGAAATTGAAAATTTTTCCTCCTTTCTCAATAGATCTCTTCTTCTACACTTGCTGAGTGGTCCTCTTCGCTATTTGATGATGAAAAATATACTCAATGTAAAAATATATGTAAGAGACTCAAAATTGATGAGTTTCTTGTTCACTTCATTAATTAATGACGGATAATTTTTCTCATCTACTCAGTTTTTACGCTTTTGCTGCTGCTGCTGCTGCTTAGTTAAGTTTAACGGCTTTTTAAGGGATTTAAAAAAATTTTGTGTTGTGCGGGTGAGAATAAGTTTAAGGGGACAAATTATCAATAAGAAATTCGTTTATTTATTCATGAAAAACTTTTTTCACTGCTCAATTTTCTGTTATGAGAAAAAGTCAGCTTGCTTTTCATGAAAATCCTCAATCATCAACATAAAATGTTCTTTTTTGTTCGCTAAGAATACACTGTCATTATAAGTCATTTCCTTCTAGCATCATCATCATCATTTTCAATCAATTGAATCAAAATGAGCGGCGTTAAGAAGAGAAAAGCAAAAATATTCGCACGAGAGCATCAGAGAAAGAGACAAGTGAGGCGGTAATTGATTTGATGAAAATTTGTTTGGCAGTTGCTTCTTTAATGAATATTGAGAAGACACTATTATGATTGAATAGGCTTGTGACGCAAATTGAGGAAATTTGTAAGAAGAAATTTGAGAATCATAAAGCAAGACATTGATGATTAATGACATAGGAAAAGTGTGTAATTATTAGCAAAAGCTTTTCTTTTTAAAATATGAAAGCAGAAAAAATCCAATTAAATTCTTTTCTTTCTTTTGTGTACGAAGGTGTGAAAGGTAGGAAGCAGTCGTGCAATACAAAGAAGATAAAAGAGTGTAATTGAAGGATTTAATTAGACTTTTTTTTTTAACAAAGGTTTAAAATGACAAAACTTTTGAAGTTATATTTGAAAATAATTGATGACTTTTTAATTTAACAAATTTAAAAAACTTTTTGTCAACATTTCATTAAGCTAAATTTTCGAGTGGGCTATTTGGATGGAATTTTTGGACAAATTTTTTGGCCAAAATATTTGTCGAAAATCAATATTTAAAAATTTAAATTTAACGAATTTTTCGGAAACCAAAAATTTTTGGCCAAAACTTTTTTGTCTAAAATTTTTTGATCTTAATCTTAAGGTCAAGAATGATCTGAAAAAAATTTCAGCCAAAATATTTTGGCCAAAAAATTTGTCCAAAAATTTCATCCCAGTTTTTTCTATCCCAATAACATCTCTTTAAATTTTCATTTAATATGAGGCTTTGAAAAACTTTAATTAAGTCTTTGTAAACACCAAACCCTTTAATTGTATTTATTTTTAAAACAAAGTGAAGGAAAAAACCTTTTTTTCCACGAAAAATAAAAGTATTCAGACTAGAAAAGATTTTAATTATACGATACACACGAGATTTTTTCTTTCTCTCTTTTTTATATGCAAGAACATGCTGTAGGAGAAATTGTGTCAATTAAATTGCAACTACAAATTGCCTTTAAACATACAAAACATGTATATGAAGGTGAGTGCAGTAGAGACGAAAAGAAATTAAAACTTTTTCCATGAAGCATTGTAAAAGAGGTGAAGCTTACTAAATCCTTCTCATGAGAATTTCATGCTTCTATTTTTAAAAGCTTTCGTTTTTTAGTTTATTTTGTTCAACTTAAAGTTGTTCATTTGTCTCTTGTTAAAGCAAGTGTCTTTCAGAAAGTGTTATTATCGTAGACGTCTATGGTCTACGTAGATTCTACACGTAGATTTTGTCTACTTATAAATGTTGTCTACGTAGGTGAAAGTTTTTGTCTGCGGTCTACAACTTTCGTCTACGTGGACAAAATCTAGACTTAGACAACTGTACCGTGTATAGCAAGGGGTTAGAACTCTTGATAAGCAAAACAGAGTGGGCATTGAAATATTATTTTTTGTATGAAAATTATCAAAATTTTTTGCAGTTTTGATATTTTTTTGAAAGAGTTCGCATCTCTTGATCTACAGTCTACACGTAGTTTATTTACAGTCTACATAGACAAAAGTTGTAGACCGCAAACGTCAACAGTAACAATATTTTCAAATGATAACCGAAGAAGTAATGGATTGGCTTTTCAACTTTTTATTTGCCTTTTTGTTTGAATATTTTAAAATATTTTGATTGATTGACTTTTTAAAGTTTTATTTTAACTAACAAATAACTTTAGTAATTTAATTAAAATAAAGTATATCAAAAATCTTCTTTTTTGCAAACATCAACATAAAGAAATATTTTATCAGAGAGACGAACATTCTAAAAAAGTTGCGAAATATTTCTTGAACTCATGTAACATAAACAAATTTTTTTCTTTATTTTAATTCTTTTGATTTCTCTTCATGAAAACAAAGATTCATTAGAAATTATACTAAATTTTAAAATTTGACATAGAATATTCTGCATTGAGAATTTTGTTTGTAAACATTGACGAAAAAAAATGTCTCTAGTCGGAGCTGTTTTCTTCTTGATTGTTCTATATAAAATTGATTAGAAAATATTGAAATTTAAAAAATTCTTTTATCCAAATATTTGTTCCTTCTGTATTTTATCTTAAGACTTTTCTGGTCAACTTTTACTATGTCTTTACTTTATCTCATCAAAAATTCACAAATGTCTTGTAAATTCACAAAAACTTTTAGTAAGAATTTTCTTTCTATCATCAATTATTCATAACTAATTAAAACTTCTTTTGCAAAACAAGAAATATCTTCTATTTGTGATAGGGTAGGAGGACAATTTATAAATGTTGAATAAAGTCCTTACATGCATAAGATGCAATAATAAATGAATGAAATGTCTTTCCTCATAATTGAGTCAGCAAAAAAATTTCTTTCACCAAATAGAGAAAGAGAATTGAGAAATATCTTAGTTTGCGCCTTGTCTGAAAGGAAATGAGTACAAGTTTTGGGTTTCTGCTTTTTATTTAATTAAGATTTTTCTCTCTCTTTACCATCTTTTTTTGTTGTCTATACTTACTCTCTTACATTTGTCGAAATGAAGGTCAAAAGGTTAATTTTTTGCGTGTTTTTTTGTGTAAGCGTGATAAGCTTAAAATGAATAAGAAAACATGAAATGAAAGTCTGGTGCGTCTTTGGAATTTTTTCTTTCAAGTGAATCTTTTTTTTTCTTTGAAAATTTCCTCAAAGCAAATCAAAATTTCATGTGAATATTTGATTAAAAAAAATAAGTATTTCAAGTATTGATGCCCAAAATTTTTTTCAACTTAAAATTAATACCAGGAGGACTTATCGTTATTTCCCTTAATCTGAATTGGCGCGCATTTCCGTTTCCTTTAAATACACATTCATTATGAAATTTATAATTTCTGAGAAAATAATTGAAATTCTTAATTTTACTTATTTAGCCAGGCGAGGACACTCAATCATCTTTAATGATCTTTTATGATCTTTTGCGATATTTTATGATCTTTCGATCTTTCAAAATTTTGTACATTTTGTGACAGAATTTCACTACAAATAGCTTTGACCATTTAGTTTATGCTCTCTTTATTGGTAAAACCGTTTTATTCATTGAGAAATCAAGTAAAAATGAAGTTTGAATTTTTCTTTCGAAATATAAAACTTTTGAAAAATGTAAA
>JACWBX010002230.1:0-17033 GCA_014622435.1 Polypedilum pembai | reverse complement strand
GCTCAAAGGAGTGAAAATTAGTGGATTATGAAGTTTTATCATCATTCACCACATTCATTAGCTAATTTTACCACAATTTTCTTATTGCTTCTTTCCTTTAATTATCTTTTCTTCCAACAGAGAATGCGACCAAATTTTGTACGCAAGACGGAATTTGGGAGAAGGCGGTCTATGATAACTGTTTGAAAACATCACCACACACTCAACTGACGCACGATGTTGAGCATAATACACTAATTTACTGTATTGGATATTCGTTGAGTATCATCGTTTTAACTATCGCTGTGATTATTTTTGTTACCTTTAAGTGAGTATTTGTTTAACCTTTTACTGCTAAAATAAATATTTACATAAGCAGGAAACTATGAATAATTTATAAATCATCCTTAGGCTTCTTCTAAACATTAAAATTTCATAAAATGTTTAATGTCAGACACAATATTACGCAATTTTTAATTAATTTATGATAATATGACGTAAAACTTTCATTTAATTTAAACTTTGTCATAGAATGCAATTTAATTGATCTCATTATCTTATGAATGAACAGAAGTTTTAAATTAATTTCCATAAAACTTTTCATTTCCTTGAGATTATTGTTTATGAAAATCTGTTCGAAGAGCATTGCAAGTAACTGCATAGTTTGAAAATTTAATATTCACTTAGAAAAAGCTTTTAAAACTTAAAAAAATGAGAAATTGTTTTTATTTAATGAAATTTTTTTTACTTCTTCTCTAAAAACAGGTTCATGACTTTTGAATTTTAACTGAAAAATTTCACTCTTCGAATTAGAATTGTAAAAATAGCATTTAATTTGTAACTTTTGACTTCTTTTTACAGTAGATTTTTAATTTTATCTATAGGATTTTGTCTATACAGACCATGTGCTTTTCCTTTCGGGAATATTCCCGTTCTAGAAAAAATCCGGGAATGACTCCATATAAATAAAGAAAATTTTTAAAGTTTTGTAGACATTTTTCAATTTGTAAGCAATTTTAAAGAATTTTCAAATGCACTATATACCAGTAAAATTTTTTTTTTGTCAAAAGTGTTTTCTTAAAAAGCACATCTAGACAATTCTAAAACGGCGAAAAAGATAATTTTTGGCTTTACTGTTCTTGAGATATCGTCATTTTAGTGATTCTTCAAAGAACAAAATTTTTAATAGTTTTGTCTTGACTTAAACTGTTCTAATTCAGTCAATTCAAATCCGAATGAGCTGAAATTATTTTTAAATCAAAAACATTTATTTTATGCACATTTTGATACCAAATATGTAGGGTTCGGACTTGAACGCAGGCCTGCGCATATACTTGATCAAGTTGCATGCAAGTTGACTTATTTAAGAATGTCTCTAATTCATTCAAATTTTATTTATTTTGGTCAATTTTCGATTTATTTTGAGAATAACTGACTTACATATAAATATGCAATAAATTTCACTGAAATAAATAAAATCTGAATAAATTAGAGACATTTTTAGTAAGTCAACTTGATCAAGTACAAGCGCAGGCCTGCATTCAAGTCTGAATTCTTACAAATATGCAGTGATTTACATTTATATATAGTCGCCAGATGCAAAAAAATTGCTCTAAGATAACTATTTTTCTCAAAAAATTGTATTTACTTCTCCCTAGTGCCTCAAATAAATTTTTTAATAGTCTTTAATTGTTTTTCAATAGCCTTTTTGTCTCATTCCCGGTACTCAATTTCCAGGGATTGGAAAAATCTAAAATTCATATCTTTTAAATTTAAATTGAAAAGTTTCATTCTTCGAACCAGAATTGTAAACATAAAATCTACTTTTTTACTTTTGATTTCTTTCTACAATAGATTTTGACTATTGGCTATTGGACCAGTAGTTTAACAACTCTGCTTCAAACTCTTTTGAAAATTCCGAAAAAAACAACGGCTAAATCAATAATTTTAATTTCAACAATGTGTGCGCAACTTGTTAGTCATGAAATTTCGCAATAGAATATGAAAAGAAAACCTTGAACTTGATACAAACTTTATTCAATGATGTGTGCTTTTTCTTTGTGTAAACCCTCGCTGCCGCTTCACTAGTTTTTTTTTCTTTCATTATTTCATGTAAAATAAGTGTAAAAAAGAGGAAGAAAAGTTTTTTTTTTCAGGCAAGTCAGCGAATATTTTTTTTGTTGTCTTTTATAACACTCAAAATTTCACACGATTCCTGATATTGATTTTTAATTCATTTTCGATTATATCGCTATAATGTGAAAGAGTTCTTAATACGCCACAAAAGATTTATAAATCTCATTAGTTATCAATTGCGATGCTCATGAATTGTTTAGTCATGCTTGGAGCTATGCCAGTGAATAAAAAATTGCGTTCTCAATTCTCTCTTAGCTTTGCCGTTTAAGAATTTTTGATACATCAATATTATTTCATCTTTTCACTTAGTTTGAGTGTCATAGGGATGGAAACTTTCGTTAGTACGTTGAAGTTAATTTTAGATTTTTTATCAAGAACAAAAATTTATTACTTCAAATTCAAATTGAAATAATTAGAAAAATATAAAATTGATAAATTCTTTCATTCATCAAAAGATTAGAAAAATTCAAAAATTCAAAGCCAGGATGATGCAATAAAGAAAAATTCCGTTATTTTAGCATAAAAATTAAATTTCGATTTTGTACTAAAACAATCCTAAAATTAAAATTTCGTTAAAAGTTAAAATTCACATTGAGTTTTTACTATGATGCTCATTGAAAACAAGTTAGAATGTTTCTTTTCCCTCTTTTACTACTATTTTCTACTTGAATCGGAAATATAGCAAAAATTAATATTTTAGTAAATAATTTAGTTTTCTTATGATTTTAACGAACTTTTAACAAAAATTTGCATAGTTTAGCTTTGAATTTTAGCATTTACTGTATCACGCTGAATGTTAAACTATTGCTTTTGCTACTGTAGAAAATAGCTAAAAGTTGCAGAGTAGATTATACTTTTATAACTCTAATTTCTTGACGTTATCACTAGCTCATAAAAAAATTAGCATTTCTTGTGTATCAAAATATTTTTTGCGTCACCCTGACATTAAAGAATTTCAAGAAATTTTAATTTACATTTAGTAAAGTTCCTCAAAAATGCTATAAAAAAATATTTTCATACAAACATCCGGCCCTTGTTCTAAATTTCATGATGATGTAAAAAAGGTAGAAAAATTTTGACACGCATAAATAAATGTTCAAATGTACGATGAAAATGAAAAAAATTCTTTTTTGGTGCTCTGCATGTTATAGAAAAAAAAAAGATGAAAGAGTAAAGCATGTATGAGCTTAAAGGCTTTTCGAATATTAGCAAATTCTTTTGCGATCAAATTTCATTATTCTTTTGTTTTTAAAAAATTTAAATTTTTAAATACCGTTAAAATTTGAATTTTAAAATACCGTTAAATTTTAAAATCATGACAAATGAAATATGAAAAAGCATTAAAATGATACAAAATTGCAAAACTGAGAATGAATCACATTGATTTATGAATTGCATTAAAATTTTTAAATATCATCTTTTCTTTCTCATTTCATGTGATGATAAAATAAAGAGAACTTCGCTGCTTACGAAATACAATTCATTGTAATCTTTTCATTACTTACATTTTTTCTGCGTTATTATGGCTGTTGACACTATCATTTCAAGTAAGTTTTTTTAGACTTTAATATTTATTTTATTTATCTAGGTAAACGTTGGTGAAAATAATTTGTCATCGTCATGGCGCTTCGTATACAATTTAAAACAAAAACTTTTTCTCTCTTTTTTATCACATGTCACATTGTCAGATGTCGCCTTCAGCTGGACTGATAGAATGTGTAGTTTTATTGACCCTCATGCAATTCTTTAATTTAACAAATTTCTTCTGGATGATGGTTGAAGGTGAGAAAGAATAAACACAAAAATGATTAGATTACGTGATTAATTTTGATTAATGTAGGACTCTATTTATATCTACTGGTTGTGGAAACATTCTCACGTATTGAAGTAATAAATAAGTTTGCCGTTTTTGCATTCATTGGTTATGGTAAGATGAGAACAAATTTATACACATATTAATGTCAATTCTTTTTTTTCATTGCGGCAAATTTATGCAAAAAATCTCAACAGCTTACACACGAGAGATTTCTCTTCTCTTCTCTTGAAATGTATCGATTTGAGTTTCTTATAAAGCAAATTGCGTCTCTATATATTCTAAAATTCATCCTAATTGAAATATTTTTTTTCAACAACAAAACACACAAAAATCAGGTTAAATCTTCGCATACTTGTTTTGTTACACAAAAATATTTATTCTCATATGATTAAGATTTCATGGAAAATTTTTATTATAAAAAAAATTTATTTTAATATTTTTTTAAAAGAGGAAGCTTAAGCGGTTTCTTAGTAATGAAATTTTCTTTATTTCGTTGCGAAGCTTTAAATAATTGATTTTTTTCTTTTTAAAAAATATCTCCAAATTGATTTGTTAAACAATTTTTTATTTACTATTGTGAAATTACAATTCAATGTTATAAATATTTTTTGTTGACAAAAATATTGAAAGACAAAAGATATTCAATTTTCAGCATTTTTGGCTCTTATTATCTATTCAAAATAATTTTTTTAACTTCTTATAAAGCGACTCAATTATAGCCGATGAACCAAATTCCTAGTCGAATCTTTTCGATAAATTTTTTTAACCGAAATTTTAAATCGAATAAAAATCAAATTTTTAACTGTTTTAAGCCGGATTTTTTTTAGATTTAATGAAAGGTGAAATTCTCTGCTGATTGTTCTTCACATCCAGTCTAAAAAATTCGGTTAGAATTCTTTGCCTTAAAACAGTTAAAAGTTTGACTTTTAAAATAAATAGTCAAGAAAAAATTTTCTCATTATTTTTCCATTTGCAAAGGCAGATTTAATATTTAAATGTGACTGATTTAAGGCCACTAGGTCAACATCACAATTCATTGTATCATTTTTGTTATAAGATCAAAATAAGACTTAAATAAATTTTCTATTTTTATTATTGATTTTTAAAATACCGTTATTTTTGAAATTTTGTTCAATTTGAAATTTCGGTTAAAAAAATTTATCGAAAGAAAAACATAGCCGAAAAATTTCGGCTCGAAAAATTTCATAGAAAAACATTTAAAAAAAATTTAATGAAAGAGCTCAGCCAGCTCTAGCAGTATAGGAGTTAGGAAAGTCAAATTCGAGAAATTTTGTTTACAAAAAATGTCAAAAGAAAAACAAATTTTTAAAATTTTTCGCCAAAGTAACTTTCCCCTTGAAAGTTTTTAAATTCAAAAAATTCGTTAAATATCGAATAATTCTACTTTTGTTATTAAAAATGCATAACACAAAATCGAAAAAAGATAAACATAAAATAAATTTTATAGACATGCATTAATCTTGTTATGCCTTATGATAAATTTTCCCTTTCATACCTTTTCTGATGTTGCAATTTATCCTTTCACGCACAATATGAAATATATTTACTCACAAGAAAAACCGCTCATAAATGGCACATAAGAGTTTCTATATTGTCATGGGAAAAAGAGAAAAGCACTCAAATTTTTGCAATCGTATCAAAGTGTTTTTTCAACAGCTTAAATTATTTTTTCTTTTTAAAATACGAAATACGTGACATAAATCTCGTACAAAAAATTGCTTGTAAATAAATTTAACAGACGAAATTTGTCGATGTAAGAAGAAGCAAAAAAATACACAAAAAAAGCTCTAATTGAGATTCGATGATTAATTGTGTAAGCAAAACTACTTAGAGTGAAAATTTGTATGTTTTGTAAACAAATTAAGGAGAGAAATTTTTGAGCTAATTGGCTAATTTTCAAGTGTTTATTTTATCAATTTCATGCATTTCATAACGAACCACCTCTCAATCATTTAATTTTCTTCTTAGCCAGCCTATTTCAACAATTCTCGACCCCTCTCAAAAGTTGATCCTTAACCTTGACCAAAGGGCATTAGGTAGCATTTAATAAGAAGATTAAGTGGAATTATTTTAAATGACAGTTACAAGAAGGAGCAGAAAAGGAATTTTCTTCAATAAAACCCATTTCACTACCTGACATTCACCAATCATGAATGAAGAAACTTTTTTTACACTTGACAACAAATTTTTCATATCGAATTTCTTTTAATGCAAATAACTTTGGATAAGTCATTATGAAAAGTAATTTTTTATGACTCTTAGTAATAATTTTGATGAGAAAAGTAATAAAAATAATTTATCGACTCATTCCATTATTTTCACTTTTTTGTTGTTTTCTTATCGCATTTCAAAGAGAAAACTTAAAATCGGATCAAATTATCAAAGAGAAAAAGAATTTTTTTTTTTCGATCCTTAAGTCTGGAATCTTGTTTATTTTTTCTTCTCTTTCCATCTCTACCTTAAAGTTATGTTTATGTTTAAATAGCAAGAAAGAATTTTCGTCTACCATCTAATATGATTTTTTTTTTAAATTAGATTTTTGCTCAAATACATCTAATTAATTATTCGCTTGCTCTTCTTCATGGAATTTGTTTTAGCTTGAGGAAAGGTGAAGAGAAAAAAAAACCTTTTAAAGAGCGTAGAATATTTTTATCTACATGAAAAACCTATTTAAATATCATTTGGTTGTGTTTAACTTTCATTACTGTAATTTATTTTTAAAATGTCAAAAGAAAAAAATGACAAATTTAAAAGTTCAAAAAATTCTTTTTATTTCTAAAATAAGTTTCTAATTTTATTTTATTTACTTCATTAAAAAAATTCTTCTTTTAATATAAATTAGTGTGAGAGATGAATTTAAATTGTAATTGAAAAAGATTTGATTTTGTCGGTTTTTAATTTTTAATTTATTTATTTCAATTTCTAACTCAAAAATATGAAAAAAATCATTAAATAGATAGATAGGTAAAAAAAATAACGGCTAAATAGTAATTACGAAAACTTTTCGGAATTCTCAATAGTATTCAACTACAATCTTTCGAAATAACTTAAACACACAATCATACGTTAACGTTTCTTAAAAACTTTTTAAAAGCAGATAATTTAAAGTATCTCAAGTCTTTCTTCAATGACTAATATGACTTTGTTTCATTTATAAATAGTTTACTTTGAATATAAATAACCAGAAAACAGAATTTAGGAAAATTTAGTTTTCTGTTTATTTTTTTATTTTCGAAAAGATTTTTGAAAAAGCATTTTTTATTCGAAAATTAATTTGAATTTTTTGAAATTCAAACCGTCACTTTTTCGTTTGTGAATACCAAGAATAAAAATCATTTTATACAAAAACTAAACCTACTTTTCTGTCTGTTCACTACGACTCACAAATTGAGAAAGGAAAGAAATGAGCAACACTTGATGCTTTTATACTAAAAAATGAGCAAAATATAGGGCGACAAAACTGAATTATGCTTTTTTTCAAATTTTACCATGCTGTTATATTTAAATAACAAATTAGAGTTCAGCAGTATGCTTAAAAGATCAAAAAATATGCGCATGTTTCTTCTTCCTATACGAATACTGTCAGATTCTACTATAAACAAAAGTTTTGCACAAAGGTTAAAAACTATGAGTTTCCTTTGACAGTTTCAGTAGCGATATTTCCCGAGAAAGTTTTACTTTGGAAAATACAAATTGTTTCTTCCTTTTTTATATCAATTTAACTTATTGTTGTGTTGCATAAGCATTTGACATCATCAAAAATTTTTTTATTTTTCTTCAAAAGAAGCCAACGAAATAACTCCACGTTTTTGATATGAAACCTTTTTAAAGTATGTTTCTCTCTCACCTACTTTAGATTTCTTTTATTTCGATTTTCACACGTCGACATTATTTCCACCATTTATCTAAAAATAAAATTATCAAGAATTTTTCACACATTTCAAACTCTTTTTATCCTTAAGGCTTTTGAAAGAATATCTGACAGACTAAATGCTGACTGTCTTGTGGAATTTAGCACTATCTTAAAATATTTCACATTCTCAACATTAAAGTATTTAAATCTTGTAACTAAA
The DNA here is from genome assembly GCA_014622435.1 of Polypedilum pembai. NCBI lineage: Eukaryota > Metazoa > Arthropoda > Insecta > Diptera > Chironomidae > Polypedilum > Polypedilum pembai. The sequence goes on along the minus strand of JACWBX010002230.1, from coordinate 9,008 downwards.
GCAATGTTTAAATGCTTTTAACCTCAACTTTCACTTTTTTTAATTTATAAACATTTCATTTGCTCTGTCATTAAAAGCATGCTATTAATAATTTCATTTTCCATCTTAACAACAACAGAAAATGTGAGAGATGATGAAAAAAAATCATATCAAATTTCCGTAACATTATTAACACATTAAGTTTTTCACAATACTTATTCAGACTATTTTCGATTTTTATGCTGTTAAGGTTGATGTAAATTTACTTTTTGAACTAAGTAAAATTAAAAAGAAATTCATTCATTTAAATTTTTATAAACACTTCGTAGAATCATAGCTTGAATTTAAATTATGAGAAAAGTTATTAAAGCTTTTAAAAAATAAAATTCAAAACAACATTTTGAACAAAATGTAAAGGAATTTGAGTTTTGGAGCTTCAACTTATATGAATAAAATTACACGAAATTTTAATTTTTGAATTTGATAACTTTTAGCCTGGGTGCCGTTAATTTTTCTAATATAAATTGCCTAATTGTTACATTTTATAACTTTTTGTACAGTTATTTCGCTTTGATTTATTCATTTTTTGCTAATTATATAAATTAATGTTCATTAATTTAATAAATAAAATTTTTATGAGAGTAAAAAATAAGAAAAATTTGCTGCATAAATGTGTAAGAAATGAAATTTATGTTTTATGACATTTTTACATGCAATTCACTTATTCATCAGGTATTCCAGCGTTATTTGCAATGACATGGTCTATTGTGAAAGGAGTCGTTGGCATACAATTAGAGGACTCTCTCGAGGTAAGTTTTTGCTACTTAGTCATGTTAAAAAGAAGACTAAGAGAGATAAAAATAGAAAAGATGAAAATTGTGACATTTGCTGTGCAACATTCAAATTGAAGCTTTTTTAATTAATTTAGGTCGAGATGGAGTGCCTATGGATGCAAGAATCGAGCTTAGATTGGATTTTTAAGGGTCCAGCGTGTGCAGTTCTAATTATAAATCTCATTTTCCTCACAAGTATCATGTGGGTGAGTTGCATGCCAATAACAGCCACAAGTTAAAACATTAATAAGAAAATTTTCCATCATACTCATAATCCAGGTGCTTATCACGAAATTGCGGTCCGCAAACACAGCTGAAACACGTCAATATAGAAAAGCGGCAAAGGCATTACTCGTGCTTATACCGCTCTTTGGATTGACTTATTTAATTGTGCTGTATATACCAAATGAGGGAATTTTAAGAAAAATTTTTGACATTGCACGAGCATTTTTATTAAGTACACAGGTAATTTTTTAAAAATTAATTTGTTTGAAAAATTTTTAAAAGCTCTGTTAGAATGCCAATTTAGGCTCAAAATCTTTGTTAAGAATTCACATTTTTAATGATATCAAATCAAAAGAAAAAAAACCATAATTGACACAATCTCTTTATGCTTACTCAAACAAATGGACACCGGAACAAAAAAATTGTTTCTTTTTCTCTTTTTACTTTTTTGTCCATTCCCTCGTGCTTAATTAACTCTTTTTTGTTTACATTTTTGATTTTTGTTAAAATCTCGAATTTTTTAGGCATAAATTTTCACAATCAAAAGCTGTTTCAGTGTTTTTACGTAGATGCCTACGGTTTACGGTTTACGTAGGTTCTACTATAAATTTAGTCTTCGTAGGCAAAATTTTTTGCCTAAGGCCTACGACTTTTGCGTATGTAGGCAAAAACTATGAAATTTTCCTAGACTAGTGGTGTCCAACCTATGTGTCGCAAAAAAATAATGAAATTAACAAATCAACTGTTTTTTTTTGAACTTAAAAATAAAGAAGAAATTAGCAAATTTTTCAAATATTTTGGTGTGTCGCGAGAAAAATTTTTTTGGTCGAAATGTATCGTAGCCCAGAAAAAGTTAGATACGATTGTTCTAGATCATAGGCATGTGTCTGGGTAGGCAAAACTTGTAGGCCATTGGCGAAAATTTCGCCTACAAAAGCAATGCCTTCGCGTAGATAATTGCCTACAAATAACAACTGTGGTTGATTTTTAATCTTTTAGACTAAAAAAGTGCAGGTACACTAATATTTCAGCCTAAAGATGCTTTTTTTTAGAAAAATTTGACACACACAAAATTCAAAAGAGTTCTCAAGCCTTCAATTGTCATTAAAAAAGTTTTTTAAGAATTTTCAAATTTAACTTAACTAATTTTAGTATTTATCAAGCCGAAATAACTGATATTTTTTTGCCACATTCGGGCCCATTTTGTCCAAGTTATTTCGCCTTTCCAATTTCATACTTTAAAATGGAAAATTTTCTCTGTATGAGCAAATTGTTGTTTACATTAAATTCCATCACACTTTTTCTCACATTATTTTTTTTCTTTCTCTTAACATCTGCTAATAAAAAAGCCCATAAAATTTTTTCATTCCCGCTCTTTCTTAATTTCATTAATTTTTAATTTATTTGTTAAAAGAAAAATTTCATTTAGCGTTGAATGAATTTTTAAAAGTTTGACAAAGTCGTAAAAATCAAATTAGATCGAAGACAACCGCCAGCTTTCAAACAAAAATGGAATTTTTATCACATAGTTTCAAAGTCAACTCTGAGTCATTACCTGCAATCAATTTTATTCTATGCATGCTTTGAAAGACTCAACATCGCATACATTTCATTAAGTTTTATGGTTTTCTTGTTTTACAGACATTTAATTACTTGTGTATTCTTTAGGAACAAATTAAAGAAAAATTCTATCCTTGTTTTGTTCTCACACATTTGTTATACTTACAATATCTTTTGTTTTGAACTTTAAAACAAATAAAATAATTGGAAAAATTCAAATAAACTTCAATTCTTCAAATCTACCTAATTATTCATAGAAAATTTTTATTCACTTGCAAACATATTCGTTTCATTTATTTCTATCTTATTTTAATGTAATTAGTCAGAAAAGTTACAAATTGAAGCACTTTAGATAGTTTCTTTCTGTAATTTTTCACAATTTTTTTATTTATAAACAGTAAAACAAGGCTTAAGAACTTTTTGCTATCAAATTTATTCTTTATCATGTCAGTTTGAACTTATTTAATCTTAAAAATCTGAGTTTTTTTTCTCATTTAAATATAAAGAAATAAATAATAAACAGAAGAATTTAAGAAATGGATCAATTAAGGAGATGGACACTGTAGCGAACGATTTCGCTTTTTTCCAAGATAGAGACAGATCAAAAAAGTTTAATTTTCAAGCTCGCCTATTGACTGTGAAAAAAGTTAAGACACCAGCTTTTACTAGAAAGCTTTCATAAAAATATTAAATAAAAATTTGTTAAAATTTCGTTGCGAAAAAACAACTTGGAAATTAAACAGAAAACCTCACTTAAAATTTTTTATAAAAGTTTTCTAGTAAAATCTAGTACCCTAAATTTTTTACTGTCAGTTAAGGCTTCTCAATAAATATCTCGATTTTGATTGAAAAATAATTTTTTTTTGATCTGTTCCTTCTTTGATTTTCCCGAACAATCAAATCTTAGAAATAAAAGAATTTTGAAAAGAAAATCAAAACTGTTAACGAAAAATTAATTATGAAAGCAAAAAAGTTCTCTGCTCTTGCAACAAACTTTATATTTTTTGAACAAAAAAGTTTACTGTTAAATAAGACTGTAAAACTTCAATAATTTAATAGTTTCAAGAGCAGCAGCTGTTTCTTTTTACACAACCTTCTTTCTTGTTAATTTTGCGTATAAAAAAATATTTATTTGCTCTTCCTTCATAAGCTCATCCTTGCGAATAGGCAACAATAACTCATGGCAAACTGAGTTTGTTCATGCATACAAATAAGTGTTGAGAAGAAAACTGTTGCCAAAAAATGAATTGCAAATTGAATTGAAAGTTTTTCTCATCCTTCTTTCTGTAATGACATTAACTAAAAGAGCTTTTGTAGCACTTCATTCATTTCTCATCACATTAGAGGATGAGTAGAGAGAAAAAAAATTAGAGACAGAGTTGTTACTGGTAAATCTTGCTGGTTTTGGTCGATTTAATGAATTCCTCAAAATTGAAGCTTTATAATTTGTAAAACTTTTTCTTAATATTTTTATAAAGCTCACGAATAAAATAAAAGCATTTTGAAGGTTTGCGGTTAGATAAGATAGATAGATAAAAAATTTATTCAGAGTTATTTGGAACATAATAAGTTACAAAATATACAGTATGGGACAGCTAAGAGTTTGATATCGTTGGAAAACTTTTTTTTAAGCTCTCAAATGAAAATAATATCAAAACAATAATCTGAACGACATGCGAAAACGAGCTTAGTAAATCTAAAATCAGATGGAATCAATTATGTCCTATACTGTAAATACGTAAACTAAAATGCTTAAGGTTTGCGGTTAAGTTGATCAGTGATTTATTTCAATTTTAGTTTTGCCGGTTTTGAAAATTTTTAGACACCGGCAAAGACTAAAATTAACTTAACTCAGCCACATCTAAAGTAAAAAACTTCAAATTACTTTCATTTAACTCGTGAAGGTTTATAAAATTAGTAGCAAAAGAGTTCTTCAATTTATGAAGTTTTAATTTTGAAATATTTAACAAACCAACCAAAGCTGGCGAGTTTTACCAAAAACAACTCTGTTTAGAGATAAAAATCATCTTTAGCTCCTTCTTCCATAACCATAAATAATGTTAAAGTAAAATTTGAATTGTATATACTTTTCTTCATCGACATATGGTGCTGCACGCTTTCTTGAATAAACAACATGAAATTTTATTATTAAATTAAGAAATATGAAAAATAAAGCAACAAAACAAACACACGCGAGGAAAGAAAGAAAGAAAACCAAAGTCAAAGTTTGTAAGAGTTACATAAACAATGGTTAAATAAATTTAAAATTTATTAAAAAGATGCATGAAAAGAAGAGGAATGAAATTATGTTTTTAATTTTCTTTTATTTGTAACAAATAAAGAAATTCTTTTTAAGAAAAATTTATTATTGTTAATGGAAATGGCAATTTAGCAAATTAAATTTTCAAACAATTCATCACAAAACCATGATTTAGACTTCATTTTATCAAAGAAAGCATTGGAAATTGAAAAATATAAAATTTATTTGTTTGTTTACCTTTTCAGGGATTTTTTGTTGCATTCATTTATTGTTTTCTCAATTCAGAAGTAAGAAAGGCAATCAAGAAGAACATAAATCGTTGGCGAGATGCAAGAAATATTATCAGACCGCAATTTCGGAGTTCATCAAAGCAGAATACGCGAAGGTAATAGCAAATAGAGTAGAAGGAGGAATGCAAGCTAAAAACTTTCATCAGTAGAGCAAATAGTCACTTACTTTCTTACTTACTCAACTCACAAGCATGCCCTCTCTCTCTATTCTTTCTCTCTCTTCACTTAACTCCTTCATTAACCTCCTACTGACAGGTTTATAAATAACGGAGCTAATCTATCGCCACGAAGAAAAGTTGAAAGTCTAAGGTGAGATAATTTTTTTCTTTCTTATCTTTTCTTTCCACTTCACTCATCATCTTCACGCTTTTCTTATTCTAAAGCTTCCTCTTTTGATAATAAAGATATTTACACAACAGTCCTTTTTTCTCTCTTTCTCTGTTCGCTTGCTTGCTTGCTTTTTTATGTCAAGATTTTGAAATTGAATTTTGAACAAAAATAGATTTATTTTAAAAATGAAGAATAAACATTGATTAGAATTGAAGTAAATCACTACCGTGTTTCTTCTATTATAAGAGTCGGTTCTTATTATAAAACAATTTCTTTTATTTTTTCTAAAACAACTGAAAATTTCAACATTTAACCAAGAAATTTTCTTATTTTTAACGTATTTTTCAGAAAAGCTCTAATTTTAGAAATTTCTTATATTAGAACAAAAATTGGAAAAAGTGAAAATTTTTAAAACATGCTTAGTTTCGAATATTAGAGTCGGTTTTTAAAGTAGAGGGAACACGGTAGTAAGATCAATTTATAAGTTTTAAAATTTTGTTTAGAATAATCAAAATTTTCGTTAAACATTCATTTTCGAAAAAATTCAAATTAAATTTCGAATTTATTTCCGAAAAATTCAATTTCGAAAATTTTTCAAAGTGAAATAAAATTGATAAAATCTCAAAGTTTTTTCACTTTGAAATTTCAATATCAATTCTTAATTTCATTTTTCCAAGCTCTGTTATTATTTCTGTTTATTACTCAACCTTTTCTTGTTTTTTTTTTTCTTATTTCTTTTTTCTCATTAGACCGATTTCCAAAAATGGAAAAAAACGTGAATCGAATGTCACAACAACAACATTATTGACCGAGATTCCAACTAATTATTTTGGTGGTGTTCGTGACTCCAATGGAGTTATGCAAGTGATGAATCCGCCCAAAAGCACAAGTCCATTAATGGTAAAAGGAAATCTATTGTTAAATTTGATATCTTTTCTCAATTTATTTATCTATTTATTCGGCAGGGACTTGAAGAAAATTTGGTCTAAGAAACACGCATTGAATCAAAATTCCTTTCATGAATAAATAAATTTAATTATTTTGAGAAATGTTTTTATTACCAATGATGAAGAAATTTCACTTAAACTCGATGTAAACTTTTAAAAGTAAAAAAAACTCGAGTTTTGGAGAATTTAGACTCAAAGAAGCTAAAAAAACACAAAAATATTGTAGAATGAAAATAAAAAAGAAATGTTTAAATAAAAAAAGTGTTTTTATGAGTGTTATGTGAGAATATCTAAATGTTTTAAAATCTTTAAATTAATGTATACAAAATTGAAATTGAGATAAGTTAATAAAGACAAAAATTGATACTTAGAAAAGTTTAATCAAAGTCTTTTAAACATTGAAGTTGATTAAATTATTGATTAGCTTTTGAGATTGAATGTTGATGCATTCTCAAGGTTAGACAAAATATCTTATACTACTACGCTTTCGGCTATCTTTTTCCAAAACATTTGTTTATCACGCACACACTAACTATTGAGCATTAAAACGCTAAATGATGAACATGGGAACGCTCAAAAATTGTAGTGAGAATTAAAATGTTTAACAGGTAAGTGCTGAGCACTATAGATTTCATTTTTGAACATTAAAACACTCAAACACTTAGTGCTGAGCACTCAAACGTATAGTGCTGAGCATTAAAATACTGTATAGTAACTACTACTACTAGTACTGTAATAGACACGGTGGCAAAGTGGCAAAAGTGACAAATTTATAGTAAAATTAAGTTTTAAAAGAAAATTTAGTAACGGTTTTGAAAAATTCATTCAAAAATAGAAAAATTCTATTATTTTTTTATTATTTCATCATTGGAAAAACTTTAAAATGCAAAAATCATTAAATATGACTAAAAAAACTTCTAATTTAAATATTCATTTTAAATTTTTGTTGATATTATTCACAGTAAATTTTTAATCTGAGTAGTTGAATCATGTTTTTTCGTCAGATTCATTTCATTTATGCTATCAAAATTTTATCATTGAAAATTACTAAACGATGACAAAATTATTTTTATTCATTAAATTTTGAATCACACAGGAAATTCAAAAATGAAATAAAATTTTTTGATTTATAGAAAAATTTTTTAGGGCAAATTTATTAAATATTCTCTTAACAAAAAATGATTGATGAAGAATTTATGTTATTTGATTTCATCATGCGTGACAAAGTATCGAACATATCATGCATTGCTTCATTCAATTCTGTTGCTAGTGCTTCATCTTACTAAAATGAATTGCTTAATAATTCAGTAGGCAATTTTCTTTTCTAACAAATATCGAAAGATAAGAAATTTTCCTCTTCTGAATAATAAAAATTGATTTTAATCAAAATTAACTTAGATCAATAGGAAACGGAGCTATTTCATTATTTGATTAACTCAATGTCAAGTTTCACAAAACTTTATACTAAAGTGAATAATCTGAAACTTAATAACATGATTGATTAAGTAAAGGATTGAAAAGACATAATGAAATTCAAAATTTTCTTTCTCCCCACGGAAATAAATCAACAAAAAAAGTAAACTTCCTTCAAGTTAAATTAAATACAGGTAACACATGTGTTACTGAATTTTTTGATTAAATTTTTTCATACAGTGACTAACTCGCGGCATTAAAACGACTTTTCAGAGTCAGAAAAACATCAACTTTGTTTCTCTTGCTCTTCTACACTTTACAACGCCTACTTTGTGATGCTTTCAATTTTCAACATGAAACGAATCTAATTACAAGAGCTTTTCAGCGGCAATGTTGATTACACAAATATAAACAGCAGACAAAGTTTCTATTGCTTGTAAAAAGATTAAAAGTTATTTTATGAGCAGCAAAGAATTATAATTATATGAAAATTAACACAAAGAATTATGTTGATGAAAAATAAATATGAAAATTTGATTTTTTAACAAGGAAAAACAACAAACAGAGTAAACATTGAAATTTAGAAATTTTTTAAGGTTGTGACAAAACTAAAAAGTTAGATCATAGAAAGCTTTTATAAAAATTTTTGATCGCTGTTTTCTGTTGATTTCCAAAGATTTTTGCAATGATACTTTAAGTTTATGCTTATAGTTTCTTCTATCTAAAATTTAAAACTAAGCATGATTTGTTCAAAATCCTCCTTATTTCAGAATTTATTTGAATACATTGTAGCAGACTCGCTCTGCCAAGCGTTACTTAAGACAGGAGGTCTATTGATCGATTGAGTAATGGGATAGCTTGAACGAAAATCTATCTCTCCAAATGGATCGAAAATCCTTGTAACCGGGACTACAACCGGTCTAAAATCATTCACGCGCGTGTCAAATTCTCGCGAAACTGTCAATGATTGCGATAGAATGGGATTAAATCCGTTCTCTCGCCCGAAATCTAACGTAGCGAAAGATGCCCAACGACCTAATATTGAATTGCCCTCAATTGGCACCAGGCTCATAACCACGTGATCAAATATTCAATTTTTATTCAATTTGTTCCTCAATTTTTAGTTTAATCAAATAAATCACAATATTAATTCACAATCACTTCTGCCACT
>JACWBX010002226.1:26431-39190 GCA_014622435.1 Polypedilum pembai | reverse complement strand
TTTCCAACTCTGGATTAATTTTTATAAAAAATATTAACGTTAATTTCTAAAATTTTGTCAAAAAAGTTTACCCCAAAAACCCCATTCAAAATTGCTCCAAATGGCATGTCTCATTTTTATTAATTTTTATAAAAATCTCCTGAATACAGAAAAAGTTATTATTAAAAGCTCTAAAGTAGTAGTTTCAAAAGAACTAAATAAAAGTTTAACGGATTTTTTAATTTAAAATTGGAGCATGTTTAGAAAAATTTGAATAAAAATAACGGTCAGTTTTTCTCTTTGGTTTTAAAAAAAATATCAAAATGCTTGCAGTTATCACAAATTTAACATCTTGAAAGATATTAAAACAGGGAAAAAATTACTCAGAAATAAATCGTAAATAGAAGTAAAATTTTACTTCCAGCTAAAAATTTTGGTAACAAAATTTTCATTCAAATCAATTTAAATTAAAATTTTTTGAATTCAAGTACATTCTTGAATATCTAATCTGTTTAAAAATTGAAACTTCATATGTGAAATTTAATAAAATATTCATCTACATTTTCATTAGTTCTCAAACAGAAAGAAAAAAAACTATGAATTCTATTCTATTTACTCAACTAGAAGAACAAAAAAGAAAAAAAAGTCGAGAGAAATCTCGGCTTCATTCACATAAGGACATTATCTGTTGCTTCAGTCTGCAACAAGTATTTTTCTACTTCCTCATTCTCCCACTCGTTCTGGTTTCTCCATTCATTCCATTTGTGCGATTGTGAGAGGAAATTTCGCTTGTATGAACGACCCCGAAAAAATAGCTCGTCTTTCACAACTCCCCGACACACAATTCCATTTACCTCCTCCTTCTTCTTCTTCTATCACCCATCGCAACGGCAGTAGCGAATTTTTTTTTCGCTTTAAAGTTAGAGTGAGAAGAAAAACCTCAACACATAGACTATCTGTGTGTGTTTCAGGAAATAACAATATGCACACAAAGGATAGAAAATCCTGTTGAATCAAATAAATAAAAAAAGAAGTGAGAGATATAAGATTATGTTTTTTTTCTCGCTTCCTTCCTCCTTCATGTTTGCTAGAAATTTTATGTGAAAAATTTTCTTCCTCACTTCTTTTACGGTTCCTTAGGGTTTTTATTGGTGATTATGTTGCTGTTGCTGCTGCATCGTTATTATAAATAGCAAACTTTTCAGCTGTATTTTTTTATGATTTATCACTTAATGCATTTCTTTGTTTCTTTTTTAATTTATTAAATCAATTAATTGAATTGTCTGCTGGCTTGGTTTGTTACATTTGTCCAAGAGAGAAAAAAAATATTAGAGATAAAATCTGTTGCTGTTTATGTTTCCGCACACTTTGTTCTTTCTTACCTTTTGCTACAAGCCAGTAAAATGCGGGCAGAGGAAAGGTTAAGGGTAGCAAATCTCTGTTCTATGTTTTTTCTTTCTTCTTCTCCTTCTTACGCTTTTACCGCGTTTATAGATGAGTATTATGCTTTTGGGTTCTCTCTACTTGAGATTTTTTTCATATTTTATGCAATTTCAACTTCTTGAATGGATTTTAGATCATCATCATAATCATGTTCCCGTAACAACAAACATCTCAACTTACTTGTTCGGATTCTTCCCTATTTACATCTAATTCTTACTTTGTTTGTTATTTCATAATTCATTTAGCTCCTTCTTCTCTTCTCTTCTCTAACAAGTTGAATTTTATTTATATATTTGTGAATGTGTTGTATCATTACACGCAACACCATGCCACGTTAGCTAGGAATGAGGTGTGGATGAGAAACGTGAGGCACGTTACAGTTACTCAACACCTCACTCACTTTTAACAACCGGCGTGCAAAAAACACATTATTAACGTTTTTACCATGTACACAAGTAATATTTGAGTGTGCTCACATACATATATCGTACTTCGCTGAGAAAATTCCGTTGATGAGAGCAGATTAACTTTCCTTCACAACCTACACATCTCTCCTACTACCTGATGATTCTTTCTCATGCTTTTCCCTTCATACTTGCTGCTTTTTTTTGTTGTGTTATATACGTGAAGAGGAGTGATTAAATGAAAAAGAATTACATACAATTATCAAGGTAAAGACAACTTTTTAACAAATTTTTATAGTTTTTTTCTTAATTTTAATGTTTTATGCTTAATCAGTGAATTTTTTGCATTTTTTCATTCTTTTTAATTTTTGAATATTTCTTTTGTTTTGTTTGTTTATTTTCACAAAATTGTTATTTTTAAAAGTAATCAAGCTTTTTTAATCATAGCATATATAGTTGACTGATGTCTAAATCTAACGGTTACTACCAATTGACTCTAATTATTATATAATATCTATTTTGAACATTTATTTTGTGCTTAACATATACATTTAAATGTTTTAGTGCTCAGCACTAAGTGTTTTAATGCTCAGCATTAAGTGTTTGAATGTTTCAGTGCTACCGTCTTCCCTCGTTTATAAGAGCCGACCTTATATTCAAACAAGGCCAATTTTTAAAATTCAACATATTTTTTTTCTACACTAAATCAAAACAAAACTGAGCACCGGCTCTTATATTCGAATTTATTCTTGTAAAAGAGAGAATACGATAATTCTTAGATTTTGAAACTTTTAGTGCTAAACACTTTTTTATCGAGCATATAAATGGCTAGTACAGTTTTTGAGTAGAGTTTCAAATCTGATCAATTAATGTTTGTATGTTTTATTGCTCAATAGTTAATAAATGCGATTAAAAAAATTGTGACCGAAACCGTTATGCAACTAACTTAAAATCAACTAATTTTTAGTCGATTAAGAAATATAACACTAATCGATTAACTTTTAGTTGATTTAGTCAGTTAAATTAAGGTTGAAAATTAGTTGTTTTGATTGATTTTGAGTCAAAAATTTCAACTAATTTTCAATTAAATTTAACTAAATTTAGTTAACAAAAATTTTCCAACTTAATTTTTGTCGATCATAAAACTTCAACTAAAAGTTAATCGATTAGTCTTTTATTTTTAATCAATTAAATTTATTTGAATTTCAGTTAGTTGCAACTAAATTTCAAAACTGTTTCGTATTCTGGTTCTGGACAAAAGAGAACTGCAAAGCAGCCCGAATAAGCAAATAAATAAAATAAATCAAAAACTTCAAAGTGTTTTCACCTTGATACTCATTCACATACTTGTGATATCGACATTGTTACTTGACTTCATTTGGCTCACACACGAAAAGAACAGGGAGAGAGAGAGAAAGATGATGATATAAAAATGGAATTATACGGTAAAGAAGCGAATCAACGGCAAGAGATAATAAAGAAGAGAGAAAAAAATGAGATGAAAAGTTAGACTACATAATTAACTTTCAATGACTTCATAGCATGATACGTGAAAATTGTAAAAAGCGTTGTAGAATTCCGTTACATCTTTCTTTCACTATGAAACCGTGAAAATACTGCTGATGATGCTTCATCAGATTCCCATGAGAGATTCACCATAAAATATTTTCTATTCTTTCTCTTTCTCACGATAAGTGTAAACCTGCTCGCTTCGTTTGTAAAGTAAAATGTAAATTTGGAATTGCAACATGACTGGAAACTTTTTCCTTCTCTTATTATTATTTTTCGTTGCATTGACTGCGACAGAAGCAAGCACAAATATCAACTCAGAGGATGCCAATTAAAGTTTGTTCTCTATATTCGCTGTAAAAGGAAGAAAACATCATTAAAATTAATGGTAGAGGAAAGTGTTGTTTTGCTGATTTGCAGGCGACGCGCTTTGAGCTCGAAGCAATTTCCCTTCAATAAAATATCAATTAATTTTTTCCTTTTTCTTTTTTTTTCTCATGCCCTTTTTATTCCGTTGATTTCATCGCTCTTTGTGCTGTGCTGTGTTTCTATTTATGTTCTTCGGAAATAAAGCGACACACAATAAACAACAATAAAAGGGCGCACATTGCTATGTGTTGTATATTCCTTTCTCCTACACCTCAAACGACCCTTACCTCCTCTCTCTTCTCTCGCTCATTTTCATTTCCATTTCTCGTTTATTGATCCCATCTGATCGAATAATAATAAAAAATGTTGTCAAACTTTATTATGCGATGGACGTTTTTATATTGAGATGAAGATTAATGAATTGTTGCAAAAAAAAATATGTACATGTGTACAAGCTTTGCCTTCTTTGCATGTATTTGCCGCTTGCGTGCGAGTGTATATATATGTCTATTTAGATAAAATAAGAATCGATTAATTGGCAACGAACACACCTATTTATATTGCATAATCATTTAAATACATTTTCCTAAAGTGAAAATTAATTTGTTTCTGTTGTGAATGCTGATAGAGGAGAAATATCGATCTATTCGAGAACATAAATAAAATGAATTTTCTTTTGGCCTTACTTAAAAAGCTCAATTTAATCCTATCAAGCATTTCCTGGACTTAACTTCAACTTTCTCTCTCGCTCTATATAGATCTATGCACTCAGCAAATAGCAAAAAAAGGAAAAATTTCGTTTAGGGGATATGTTAGTAAAGTGGTTTTGATCGAATTCTATCTACACGTACACAAATTGAGATGAATATAAAGGAATTTTTGTATTGAAATGCTATTGATAGAGAGATTTGACTCTAGATCTAGATCTACACTCAGTGATTTTTATTTTGTCATGAAAACACTTAGAAGACTTTAAAATATTAAAAATTTCTTGGTTAGTTTTTATTATAGATTAAATTTAATTGAATTGTGTTTATTTTTCTGCAGTTTGCATAAAGCTTTCATAACATTTTTTTATTTCGAAGCCTTTTTCTTTCTTTCTTTTCATTTCTGATGCAACCAAAGAGATTTCAAGTGTTTTTGTTTCGATGCTTTTTTCTCTTTTCTAGCAACTCAGAAAAACAACATCAACATCATTGAGCTTATCGAAATGTCACGTACTCTTTTTCCTTTCGATAATATAATACTCTCTCTCTCTCTCTCACTTGCTACTTCATGATTGCACTGAAAGGGGATTTTTCATTTTTTTCTCTCTCTCTCTCTTCAAGGAGACGAAACTCTTGTGATTTTCTTAAAAATTATAAAAAAGTTGTCAAGGTTTTTATAAGATCATTTTAATCTAGCCTTTATTTCTTATTATATCAAGTGAATTTGAGTAAATTTAAGATAATATTTTGAAAATATTGATAAATTATTTTGTTTGCATTTGAAAGTTATTTGTTATTTGAAATTTTATTCTTGTCAATTCCGGAAGCAATAAAATTTAATATTATCAATTCTTTCAATCAATCAAAGTTTGAAATTTTTAAAGGCTTTACATCAAAGATTATAGAAATTAAGAGTAAATACAAAAATAATAAACTTCCGCATTTGGACCGCTATTTTGCCAAAATATTTATAAATCGCACAGACTAAATAATGAGCATTAAAACATACAAATATTAAATGATGAACATCGAAACACTCGAAAACTATGCTGAATACATTGAAATAGTCAATAAATAAATGCTGAACACTAAAGTTCTCAAAATCTAAGAATAAGCTCTGAAACACTCAACTCTCAAGCACAGTACTGAGAATTGAAACACTTAGTGCTGAGCACTAAAACACTAAATTTGGTGTTGAGCATCAAAACATTCAAAATAAACTTTTAAATACATATTAAATAGTAAATAAAATCAGTTGATAGCAACTGGTAGCTTCATACATCAGTCAGCTATTTATATTGATAAATTCAGAGAAATAGAGGTGAAGGTTTTGCCCCGATTCACCCGCTTTCAACTTGTTACGTAAAATTTTTCAATTGTTTTGCAATATTTTGTCACACAACATTATGACAAAAATTTTAATCCTTATTCTGCACGAATTTAATCTTGGAAATGATATTTAAGCTTTGATTATGTCATATTATAAATTAAAATTCGTGGATTAACCTATTATAACCAGATTTTATGTAAAAAAAAAGTAATATTTTATTTTTATTCATTTGCAAAAATTCACCCCTTTTCGCTCCAATTACCAACCCTCTTAGATAAATTCATTCTAGAATTTTTTTAAAGCCGTTACAAATATCTATTAAAATTTATTAAGCCTTAATTTCTAACTATTTTTATCCTAAATTTATTGTTGACAATATATTGAGTAATACATTATTAATTTAAAGCACAATTAGCAAGTAATTTCTTAAAAAATGCAGTTAATTTCTTGATTTAATATAAATTTCTTCACCTTGTATCTCTCTATGACTTTTAGAACTATTAAGAATTGAAAACATATGGATTTCATTGCAATAAATTAAAGCTTCTTTTCTATTCAACAGATTTTTCTTTCTCGAATTACATTCGAATCATCGTCATGTCAAATTAGAGATTATACTTTTTTTTGCTTCACAATCAATTGAATAGAAATAAAGAGAGTGAAAGAGATAAAAAAAAAATAACTCCACGTGCCATATAGTATTATAAAATGTCAGTTACCAATTAGTCGCAGCAGTATATGATAATTTTGAGCAAGGGCGGAAAATCATAATTTACGACTTTATTATTATTATCTATGTATGTACAAACGATGGCATCATCTGAATGAGAAAAATTAATGACACAATAACATCATATCAACATCAAACAATCTTCAATTTCGTTCACTCACTCTTCACTTCAAATTATAATGATTTCATATCAGTGATTCATTGTGTGTGAAATTTTGCATGATGTGAAAAACATAGAAGGAAATAGGAATATATGTATATGTGTGTAAATTTGTTTATGATGTGTGAGGTAAAGAATCATTTTTAATGAAATGAGACACTCAAAATTTCATACCTACATCATCGTCAGTAGAAAAGAATTTGTGTGTATGTTACACACGAGTATGAAAAATGTGTTGATGATTTTTCATTACAAGTTGTTTATTGCCGTTCATGCGATTTAAAGATGGAAGCGAAAAAAACAATTTTTTCTTCTTTTCTCTAACTTCAAACATCATTTGCAAATTGTCATGACTGCTTATCCCCAAAAAAGAAAGATAAATAGAAAATATTTATGTCATGTTTGCATAATTACCCAAAAATTTCTTCTAATCTTTCCTTTTTCGAGTGCTTTCAAAACATAAAAAAGAAAAATGTTTCTATTTTTATGAAAATCTTCCTTCGTAGGAAAAACAAAATTCAAGCTTCTATTCAAAATATTGATCAATAAACCTTAACAAGGCGAATGAAAAAAAAAGTTTCTTTGCCTACAAAACGCCATGTAATAAAAATAATCGGCAATACAATCATATTGTGCTTCTTTCTTCTTTTTTTTCTTCACATCGATATTACATCAATCAAATTGTTTTGTTTTCCTTTTCACTCCACATGTGCGATTGTATTTATGTGCGGATATGTTATGCTTATGCTCTTTTCTTGTTTTTTTCTCATACTTACTTACTTATGGCCTCACTTTCTTTTTTTCAATAGATGAGGGTGAAAAAAGGATTGTAATAAAATTTGGCTTCAACACACAAACACACGTGTTGAAGCTTGTTGCAGAGACAAAGTTTTTCATTTCGTAACTTTCAAAGACTTCAGAGAGCATAATGAGTTAATTGTTGATAGGAACTTGAGTGGACTCAACTTTTACTTTGTTTATTATAACAAAGAATTACATTTTATTGAGAAAATGACGTCAAGAATGGGCATAAATATTTTTCCACTTGAATGATCATGCTTTATTTGTTTATTTTCAAGTAAAAGATTTTCAATATGCGAATAAAATCAATAAGTTCATGAAGAGTACGAAATTCCTTAAATTAAACCCATAAATATGTGTAGACATAAATATACACAAAAATAATATCGAAAAACTCCCTAAAGATTTCAATCTCTCTTCATTCATCATCATATTTTTCCTTTTCACATATATACACACATCATACTTGTTGAATTTTATTACACAAAATGCATCATGATGAAGTTCTCATAAAATCAAAAAGATTTCTTCTGACATGTCTATTTGAGTTTGTTACATAATCTGCTTTCGAAAGCAAACAAAAACCTATTTTCGGCCTCTCCTTTTGAAGTTCTCTGAGTTTACACAAATATATAGAAGTGACTTTTAATCCTTAAACTATTTAGTTTATATGTAAGTTCTATTTCTATAAATTTCATTGCTTTCATCTCACAGTGATTTATTTTTAAAAAAATGTTCATAATTTCATAAAAGGCTCATGTTATTAATTTCCTTAATTCATGTACTATTCGAATTAACATCGATTCTTTTATCTTTTCTCTTGTATAATTTTGCTATTTACTGCTGATTTAATAGAGAATTATTGTATTAAAAATCTGCCATCTTTGTTTACATTTTCAACATGATTTTGAAATATTAATTTTACAGCCCAGAATGAACAAAATCTTTCTTAATATATATTAAATGAAGGTTTAAACTGTATGCTTCTTCACAATACACATTTTGTCTGATTATTATGAAGTTATAATTACTTTAAACGCTTCGCCATTTTCATTATTTTTCAAAATTTCACTTTAACTTTTGTTTCGATTGCAGAGGATTCCATCGTAGTTTTACTTACTAATTAAAAGTTCTAACCACTATTAAAAGGCTGTAAAAGCCAATCCTCCAACTTTTCCCAACTTAGCTGGCAATTTGCGATTGAAAATTTTAAAATATTTCGTATAAATTTATTTTCTTTCGTGAATTTTTCTATTTAACGATTCGTAGAATGTGCGTATCGCGAAAAATTCAAATAAGTCGTTAAATCACATTTTAAAAAGAACTCATTTTTACATTTATTCAATTAATTTGCTTTTGAAATTGAAGTTTCTTAATTGATTTAACTCTATTATAAAGTTGGATTATAATAAGCTTAAATCAATTAAGATTTATCATAAGAAAAACAATAGAGTGTAACGTACATTTACAAATTAAACATACTCACTAATACATTCGAACTTTTACACATACCTATGTAAAACTAAATTATGAACATTTTTTCCCAAAATAAATCACTGTGCATCTTAAAATTTTATTAATTTTGAGTAAGAGAAAAACAACTTTTACAAAGCTTGAAAACAAATCAACAAAGATTTATTTATTGAATTTCTAAAATTAAGTCAAAATTTGATATTTAAAAATAATTTCTTATAAAATAGTGGAGAACACTGAAAGAAATCATCAAGAATAAAATTTAAAAACTTATTAAGGAACAAAAATACTGAAAATCAAATTAAACTACTAAAATAAAAATTTTTCATAACAATGAAGTTTTTAGATAAATGATTACAAGTTTTTTGATTTTCATTGATAAGGACTGAGAAAGAAAGTAAGAACAATTCTTATGAAATATCAATTTGTTTATTTTTCTAGAAGAGCAATCAAATAAAAGATTTTTCCAAGTAGGAAATGTACAGATAAATAAAATACCATAAGAGGGACCGAGAAACAACACAAGAAAGAAGAAGAAAAAGCTTTAAGGGCACATAGAAGTATACACATATATCGAAATAAGATTTAATGAGATTTTCCTGATTTTCGTCATAGAGATCCTATTTCAATTTATTATTGGTGTATTGATAACACTCTTCATCGTCTTCATTTCTACATTATTATATCTTATGTCTCAAACTCTTGCATCACATTCTCTGAATGTGTGTTTGCGAATGTGAATAGATTTAATACTTCCTGTTCAATGTAGTGAGTGTGGGAAATGAGAGATATATTCATTTGCAACAATACAAATAAAAATGTCGAAATTTTGATGAATTGGACAAGAGAAAGATGACATTAAAGTTTATCATCATAAAAATTCATACTCAAAGGGCATTATTGAACAATATGTCATTGACATGAATATGAAGTGTTTCTAAGATAATAAAATAAGTGACTTGATAAAGATTTGATATTTTAAAGTGGTCATTTAATTTTTATAGTTATTTTTACACGCTCTCATACAGATTTTCTTCATCCCTAACTCATTTCTCATATACAAATGTATATTTGCATTTTTATATTTATTTTTATAATAAATTCCAGTTTGTTGATTACTGAATGAAATAATCGCATATCGTTAATAGTTAATGGGACATAAACTAAATACGACATTCGACAGCAGCAGCAGTAGCAGCAGCAACAGTCACTCGACAAAATAACAATTAAAAGTCGACATGACTCATGAATATGAATAAATAAAGTTGTTAGTGTATAAAAATTGCTATAGCAAACATACAGCACATAAACCTCAATGAAAATGCTATGATGAGTGTTTAACATAATTTATTTAAATAATAGCGATGATAATATTTTTTTTAGATCTCTTATGGGCGATGAACGATGAGAGAGAAAATTGTTATTGTTATAAAAAACACAAGCAACAATTTTCCAAATGATTAACTTCCGCTTAACATCCCTCGCTCATTCTCTTTCTCTATCAAATTTTAACTGCCATCCCTGTCAAATTTATTTTTTATCATAAAAATTCAATCGAGCTCGAAAAGCAAATTATTCAAATTGGATGTTAAATGTGTACTAAGTGACACAGATTGTTGACTTTTGTTTAAAATAAAAGAAGCAAAAGGCCTCTCATAATCAAGAAAATAGATCCTTACGGCGAAAACGGTACTCTATCTTTCTTTATTATGATTGAGACAAATATGTATTCTGTTTAATGATGAATAATTGAAACTTTAATTTATTTTATTAGAGAAAAATTGGTTGATTTCAAAATGGTATATTTTCTCATTCTGTTTACAAACAATTGCTAATTAGAATAAGAGAGAAACAATTAAATTGCATCGCAATTCTAACTTTTCTTTTAGTTTTAATTAAAATAAAAGTTAAAAAATTATGTTGTAAACAATGCGAATTGTTTACATTTTTCTGAAGATAATAAATTCCTAAGTTTTTATAAAAACAGCTTCGATTTCCTAAAAATGGATAATTAAATGCATCATCATCTCTAAGAAAATAACGAGAGATGGATTCATTCGCTAATTGAAAGCATTCTCAAATAATTTAATTGAAACTTAAGAAGCTTTTCGAGTTCTCAACATAATCTAGGTAGCTAGCTCTACCTAGCTCAAAAAATTGAGAAGTAAGTAAGGAAATAATAATAATTAAAGAGGTACGCTATGGAGGTGGAAAATTATTTCTCATCATATATTTCGAAATGTTGCAAGAATCTTTTCTATATTTTTTTCTACTGTATATTGAGGGATAATTAATTACCTAATTGTTTGTTTATTTCGGGCTCATGAAATACATCAAGAGAGGATGAAAGCAGGTAGGTTTGCAAAGTGAAAAAGAGAGAGAAAAGGTGAAAACAGGAGGATACTTTTGTTGTTGTTTTTAAAATCAAGTGGTAAACATTTCTCTTCAGGAGGCAAAAAGAAAGAAATCTAAGTAATGACGGCCAACGATCTCGAGGGCAAAGAAAAAAAGCGGATCTATCTTCTTTGGCCCGCGAAAATCCCAGTTTTGTTGTTTTCCATCTGCTTCCCTTCTTATACTTCAATTAATTTATTTACGTTTCAATTTTCCTTTTTCTCTCTTCTCTGGCTATAAAATAATCCCTCGATGTTGACCCTATTCGCTATGCAATCGTATCGCATCGCTATGACAAGCGTTGGCGAGCCAAAATACCTTTTCCTTAAAAAAAAAAATATAACAGTAAACAATTTATTAATTTTTCAATTTATTATTAGGTAGAGAAGAAGACGACGACGACGACAAAGAATGGGAAAAAGAAAGCGAACGAGAGCATTCCACAAGACAAAATTTCATCCTCTTTGCTTTATTTACTCACTTTTGCAGACTTTTTTTGTGTCCCATGCGTACAATTGATATTTTGATAGGACACGGTGCTCGCGTATATATTCGTGTGCATCAACAAACATTGTTTTTGGGTCTTCATTGAAATATTTTTTAACATTTTTTTCTCTCTCTCTTGTTTCGTTGTAATATTATATTGAAACATTTCATCATTTCTCCCTCAATGAAAATTCCATATTTTTATTTTCTTTTCTAGAATGCTTGGTAATATCAATCAAAAATATTGTCCGTTAAGATTTAAAAATTTTGTTGAGTTTTGCACATCCCTTTCCAGTAATTCGAATACGAGGGGGTGACAGCTTCGAAGAAAAGAAAGAAAAAATCGAAAATGAAGAAAAGTGTAGAAAGTGTAGAAAAATGTAGAAAAGTGTAAAAAGATCAAAAAAAAGCAAAGTTTTGAAAAATTTCTTAAATTTTCTTGAATTTGGTTTCTTAGACCTATTTAAATTATTTTTGCCAATTTTTTACGTCTATACTGAAAGTTTGAGAGCTCACTTCCTAAATCATGAAATATTCATAAAATGAACAAAAATAAAAAGTGTAGAAAGTGTAGAAAAATGAAGAAAATGTAGAAAAAGGGAGAAAAAAATTAAATCTTTCTTCGAAGCTGTCACCCCCTCGTTCGAACATTTTCGAAATTTCAAAACCGCATTTTCGAAAATAAAATAAAGTCTGTTTTGTGAGCAAAACAGCATTTATTAGTTCATAAAAGACTAACGCTCAATTAAAGAGTAAGATTAAGAATTTTTAAATGTAACTTTTAACAAACTTTTCAAAATTCAAATGATTTCGAAAAGTCATAGTTGCATACTGCTAGACTTTCGGAATTTCCAAACGGTTCGATTGATACTACCAAGTTAGAATGAAATTAACTTTAAGAAAGAATAAGCTTTAAAGTTTAAACATTCATGTATGAAGACAAATTGTCATGACGAAAAATAATTTCACAACGA
>JACWBX010002226.1:14197-26411 GCA_014622435.1 Polypedilum pembai | reverse complement strand
AAATCTTTCTTCGAAGCTGTCACCCCCTCGTTCGAACATTTTCGAAATTTCAAAACCGCATTTTCGAAAATCAATTTAAATTATTAAAATTTCAAAGTGAAATATTTTAAAATAAAGTCTGTTTTGTGAGCAAAACAGCATTTATTAGTTCATAAAAGACTAACGCTCAATTAAAGAGTAAGATTAAGAATTTTTAAATGTAACTCTTAACAAACTTTTCAAAATTCAAATGATTTCGAAAAGTCGTAGCTGCATACTGCTACCGTCTTCCCTCGATTATAAGAGCCGGCTCTTATATTCGAGAATAAGAGCCTTTTGCTCAGTTTTGTTTTGATTTAGTATGGGAAAAAATACGTTGAATTTTAAAAATTGGCCAGTTTCGAAAATAAGAGCCGGCTCTTATAATCGAGGGAAGACGGTAGACTTTTGGAATTTCCAAACGGTTCGATTGATACCACCAAGTTAGAATGAAATTAACTTTAAGAAAGAATAAGCTTTAAAGTTTAAACATTCATGTATGAAGACAAATTGTCATGACGAAAAATAATTTCACAACGAAAATGAACAACAATTCTTGAAATTTTAAAAATAAAAAACATTCTTCATGTGCCTCTTAATTCAATGCGACAACATCAACTTGAATTATCATCATGTTGGTTTTTTTATGCTTGCTATTGCTTAGTTAGAGCGCAGCTAAATCACATCACCTCGCAAGAAAAATATACTAATGGAAAAGAGATTAGTCATTCACGAAAAATCCATTTTACACAGCGGTAAGCTTGGTATTTTTAATAACTTAAAATTGGTGACGCAGTAAAAATGATGTGGGTAATATGATTGTGAGGATTGATTTTCAAGAAAAAACCGCAGCAAAAAAATATGATGTTCATTTTTTCGCTTTGATGTTGAGCATACACAAAAAAATGTCAGCAAGCCGAGAGTGAAATCAGCAGCAGCAAAAAAATATCACTTTTTCCCATGGGAACGGATTAAAAATGTTTTTCACTCACTCCGACAATGGCGTCAATTTTTTTTTTTAATATTTTTGCATGCAATAATAATTATTTGTGAACGAAAAATTTTTAATAGAGTAAAAAAAATTTGATTTTATTGGTAAAGCGACTTTTATGCGAGAGAAGCCACAGAAAAATAAATTAATAATAAGATAGAAAAATATTGCTTTTTGAGAGGCGTTTTGGATATTTTTTTTTTCTTTTATTTTTCTCGTTTTTCATCAATAGATATTTTGCTCAATTTCTTATTTTATTTCTATTGAATGTTGTATAAAAATGTATTGAATTTCCATTCTCAAAACTCTATAGGATTCCGGATTCTATCAAATAAAGCGTTTCATTTTTCAATTTGTCGAAAAAAAGAGAGCAATGAGGGAAATCTTACAAGTTGATGCCAAATCAACATCAATTTTCTATTTTTTCTTCCTTTTCTTTACTCATTCAATTCAATATCTGATTTTTATTTGTTTTACTACGTTTTTCTTAATATTTTTCTCTTTTTGTGTATAATAAAAAGAAAATTTCATAGTACAAAATTCTAGAGTAAAGACTTGAATGCAGATATTTTTTGTTCAAGTTGGTTTACTTGAAAATGTCTCTAATTCATTCAGATTTTATTTATTTTGTCAAATTTATTTGAAAGTCAATGATTCTTAAACTTTACAAAGTTTTGACCAAATTAAAGAAAATCTCAATTAATCAGACATTTTTTGTAAGTCAATTTGCATGCAACTTGTACAAGTATAAGCACAGGCTTGCGTTCAAGTCCGAACCCTAATTTAAATTTAAATTTAAATTTAAATTTATTAAAAAATATTCAAACGTGAAATTACAAAAAAGATCAAAAGAAAGTAAAAAATGTCACATTGAAGTCAAAAATAACAAATGGAAGCAAATGAGAACAATAAGTAGCAACTTGTTGTTCCAAGTTACTCCAATTTGCTATTTTTATTGCTCGTTCTTGCTCTTTTTTTGTTTGTCCACGACTGGAATTGAATTTTGTTTCATTATCATGTTAATTTTCTTCATAAAAAATACAAAAACAACGTTGACTCTTGAAAAAGATTCTTTAATTATTAAATTGTTTTCTTTTTTCAAATTAAAGAATTCAATCACTATCATATATGTCATCATCATCATCATCATCATTTGGATTCAATTTCTAATTAAGAATTCATCATGTCATATGATATTAATTATCAACTTGTCTTCGTCACCATTTCAAAATCCTTAGTAACGAGACAATACATGCATTCGAAGAAGATCTTTCAGTTTTGGTTAGTCATTTGAAAAAAAAAAAGAATCCAAAAAAAGTTAATGGTGCTATTGTGAAAAATTCAGAGGACACTAAATGAAATCCAATACATGCGTTGACTATCAAAACAAAAAAATATTTCAAACAATGGCAGAAGCTAATGAAGAGTTTTTTGAAATTTGATATCTAAACCCCTACATAATTTATATTTATGCACGAAATTTTCAAAATAATTTAATTATTGTTAGAATAACAGTCAATTGATGTTGTGCATGTCATTCATTACAAAAATTTTACCTAAGCATTGTTATGTGTAAATTCACATTCATTACATTTTCCATTCTCATTATTTTGATGTTTCATCATCATCATCATCATCATCAGCCTCCTTTCATTTTCTCTCTTAAGTTCAAGATTCATGGCGCCACTAAATTGCGTATATGCTATGTTGCATGAATAAAACCTCATGGCGACACATGCCGATCCGTGGTGTTGTTGATGATAATAATGGCGCTAAGGACATGGCTTAAAAAGAAAGAGAGAGGAACAACAACAACAATAACAGTGTATAGAAGATAGGACGACGACGACAACGATAGATAGATAGACTGAAACGAATGATAAAGCGAGTTGAAGAGGGATGAGAAAGAAATTTTTTCGACTTCATCAAATTAATTCTTTCATACAGCCTGTATGTCCGTTTCGTGAGCCCTTAATTTACATATATATCAATGCGTTTGTATAAATATACACATATTCGAACTGTACATTTCTCAATTCAATGCAATCAACTCTATATCTCACTCTCATTCTCTCACTTCCTTTTTATAAGTCTTCTATTTTCGATTCACAAATTACTTTCTCGTATTTGCTACTGTCGTTGCTGTTGTTGTTGTTGTTTTTTGGTGTTTATTAAAAGCTGATGCGGATGATAAATTGAAGGGTTTGTTTTTTGTATGTGTCTCTCATTTCACACTTATCACCCTATTGAAGGATGTTTTAAAAAAAAATAGCAAAAGAGCTAAAATGAGGAAATGAAAAAAATGGTGCGTTTAAGGTGTGAGAAGGAGGTAAAAAATTGTCATTTACATGCTGTTAGAAAATCAATATCTTTCTCATTTTTTAATGGAATTTTTTACGCACACTTTCTTCTTGTTATTTTCCCTTTCTTATCTCTCCCTTTTTTGACATCTTTCACTTGCTATCTTAAATTTTAAAGGAATTTTTCCAATTCAAAAGTTTTTCTTTTCCTTTTAGTCGAAGAAATAGATAGTTAGAGAGGTGATATAAACATACATGATTTGTCCATTTTCACAATTTAAAACTTTACAGTAAAAATATTTCTTTGACTTGTTTCGATATAAAAAGAAATTATGACACAAACAATATAATGGATCATGAATAAAATATAAGCTTTGATAGAATGACAAAGTTTTTCTTTTCTTTCTTCTTTTTAGAAGAAATTTAGCAGTAATTGGAAATATCACACATCAATCGAAATCTTTTCATTAACTGAGCGAGTTAATTGGCTTCTCTCCTCTAAACACATAATTCCATCTAATTAATTAGTTTCTGAAATAAATTCCTAACTAACATAAATTTATCAAAACGAGTGACTATGGAAACGAAAAATTATTTCATTTTATTATATGAACATCATCATCAATTTCTCAGTAGGTAATAATAAAAAAATATCGCTCATCATTACATTATTTGACTTCAAAGTGTATTTCTTCTTTGAGAAAAGTCTTTTCGAAAAACTCTATAGAAATGTTTTGGTATTTAGAATAAAAATAATTTTTAATTTCTCTCTCTCTCACTCTCTCTTCGAAAATTTCTCTTCAAAGCTGATTTTTGGTTTCTTTTCTTACTTTGCAAAGCCGCTTTTTATCGTTGTCTTCTTCTTTCTTTTCTCTTTTAAAAAACGTCCTTAATATTTCGTCTATTGATATATTTTTTGCTACTGATATTGCGTTCCTTGAAGAAAGTCACGTAGGGAACTTTTCCATCGATTCCGAAATTCTGTTTTAATAGTACTTCTTGTGGCATGCAAGTATATCCTAAAGCGAGCACATTTATATTCGATTGCATTTTCTGAGCGTCCTTGCTGTTTTCCGGTAAGATGATATAAATTTTTTCGTGAATTTTGTCAATTGCTCGGACGATTCCAAATCCAAAGCATTCAATTGGTTTCTTGCTAATTTGGCTGCTGCCATCATCATGACACAAATAAACAAGATTTCCGTTGAATAATTTTAGATCAATGTCTCGATCTTTCGATTGATATTCTTCATCAAGAACAACCATACGAATTGAATCAATTGAGGCAGTATATGGTACAACATCATTTAAATATTTTTGACCACCTTTCATCAATTTTCCCATTTGTGCAATCATTGACATTTTTCGCTTTTCAGATGCATTTGAAACCCATTTGCTTTGATTATCCTGCTTTTTATCATCATCTATGATTGGTGTATTATTAACAATAGAATCCAAAACGTGTGTTGTGTAAGAAACTGTTGCTGGCAGTTCATCAAGAAATTTCTTTGTGAAGAAGAAGTACTGAAAATTGTTCACAAATTCAGATTTCAGAATGTTTTTGAAATTGTAACTATTATTTGTGTGTTGAATTTGTATAACATCTGTTGGTTGAATTACTCGCAATAAAACACACATCAATGGCAGTCCAAAACCTTTCTGATAGCCCATAGTATTTACAATCCAAGGAATATTTTTATATTCTTCACTTTCATTGCAGAATTTCAATAGTTCTTCGACACATTTGACATATTTGAATGGATCAACCATAACTGATATATTACCAAAGAGATAACTTTTATCTGGTGTCAAATCAGATAAATAGCCAGCACCAATTATAGGTTTTGTAATAAGCGTAGCGCTTACAGTTTGACATGCTGTTGCAATCGGTTGTCCAATATCCAAATCAATGAGCAAAATTTTCCGGAATTTTGAAATATTTTTATTAATTAAGTATTGAGTGAGCGCTGATTTACCAACATTCTTGCCACCAATAACCATTAGCTTCATATCTGATGTCATCTCAATATAATCCCAATCATGGTTAATTTTAAAAGCTGTTAACTTTGGATTTTCTGAGTCAATAAAAAACTTTGTGCGTAATATCAACTCGCTAGTGGGATATGGGCTGTTTTTCAGAATCATGTTTTTATGAGGCAGTATTGGATGTGGCGAATAAGTTTCAAGCGTTGACATTATTGAATCTGGAAGACCTTGTTGAAGATGAACCAAGACTTCTTTTGTACAATCGAAATCATCCATTAATTTTTTGATATTAAATGTTGGATTCAGTAATTCTTTTAAAGTTTTAATTACTGAGGATTTGTTGAAGTCAATAACTTCATCTATGACAGGAGTAAGATTGAGATAATAATCAGTTCGCGAGATTGAAGTAGTTGTGATAGATTCATCTGTATTGATTGTATAGCCATTAATTTGAATTTTATTAACAAGTGGACGAATAATGAGAATACCATGGAAATGAATTTTTGCATTTAATCGCATAATCACACCTTTATCGTCTATGCAATCATAAAATGAAGCTTTCTCTATGAGTTGAGATGATTTCAAATTCTCTTCTTCATCATCATCATTGAGATTGAGTTCTGCAAAAGTTGGTTCTACATGCATAGCTTCATCTTCCTGGTTTTGATTAATTGGTACTAGCGTTGGAATTTCTTCATCACTATGAACTTGTATTTCAGCTTCAATTTCATTAATTTCTACAATTTGACTGTCAATTGATTCACCAAATGCTAAATCAAGTCCTTTTGCTTCGTAAAGCACAGCTTCTCCTTTTTTAATATAAATATCTTGAATGAACGGTACATAATCATCATCTTCTGATGAATGATATTCCATGTGATAATCAGAGTCACAACTTTCACAATCACTCTCATGAAATGATCTTTCTGAATAATCTGTTCCACTTTCATATTCTTCATCGAACGAGTCATCATCTTCTTCTTCATCATCTAAAGAATCAAAGGATGATTCCATCTCTTCTTCTTCCATCAAGCTCATATCACTTTCAAATGATTCATAATCATCGCCATTCATTTCCCATTCGCTGTCACTGGTCTCTTCATTTTCATTGTAATCATAAATATTCATTAAATTTGCTTTTCCATTTTGACCATACATATTTTTACGTTTATTAACACCATTACTTTTCGTAGCATTACCGTCTGGTTTTGAATTATTCTTTTTCTTATTCTTATTTCCAGCTTTCGGTGCAAGAATGTATTTAAATCTTTCAGAATATTTTTCATCATTTTCATCATGCAATTTTGATCGTTTTGCTGGTGGATGAGAGGAAAACTTTTTCTTTCGTTTACCGGGCGCCTTTGCATTCACATGATTGTCTTTTCCATTAGTCGGTATATTTTTATTTCGATTTCCGACCATTTTTTCTAGAAAGAAAAATTCAGGTTAAATCTGCCAGACATAAAATTTTTTTATAATGACTAATAAAATCAATTATTAGAGGAAACTCAATCTTACCTTGATATTTGACACTTTTATCAGATTATATCAAGAGGTTTTTAGTGTGATTAGTAGTTTTTTCTTGTGAAAATCTTAAAATAAAATGTGAATTTTGCAAAAGTTATTTTGTTAAATGAAAACTTGTGCAGTAGTTCAAAAAAAGTTCAAAATTTGAATTTGTTTTTTTAACGGAATTTTTATTGTAACTCACAAATAAAGAATAAATTATTTTAAAATGGATAAAGTCCTTGCATAGCTTCGGTAAGAGCACGCCAGCATGCGATTTTACTTTGAAATCCACCAGCACGCTCTAATTGACTCTCTTGTCTTATATGTTTCAAGAAATTCTTTTCATTAAGTTCTTCATATCGGGGCACTGTAGGTCCATGAATCTCAAACTCTGGTTCTTCATAAATATATAATGGTCCCTCTTCGACCTTAGGAATGGGCAGATACTGTTGCTGCATATTCGAAGAGAAACCAATACCAGTTGAGAATTTTGTGAGTTTCGGAGGTGGTGGTGCAAGTTCTTGTTCTTTTTTCTCTTCTTCAATCTTTTCTGCATAAGTCTGAACAATTGATTTAGCATTTTCAGTACTAAACATTAATTCATCAATTAATTTTTCTTTCTCAAGTGTCTTCTTTTTCTTTGATTGTTCTTCAAGTGATTCTAATTCTTTCTTGCGGATTTCTGCCATTTCTTTCTCTTGCTCAAGCAACATCTCAAGTTCATATTCCTCTCTACTT
Source organism: Polypedilum pembai (assembly GCA_014622435.1). Classification (NCBI taxonomy): domain Eukaryota; kingdom Metazoa; phylum Arthropoda; class Insecta; order Diptera; family Chironomidae; genus Polypedilum; species Polypedilum pembai. The sequence continues at coordinate 18,869 of JACWBX010002226.1, read as the reverse complement.
ATTTTTTGACGATTCTTCACAGTTATTTCGCGATTCTCTTTTTTATACTGTTCGATTCTCTTATTGGTCTCTAATATATCAATATTATTACAAAGATTAAAAATAATTTCTTCAATCTCTTCTAAATATGCATTGTATTCTTCCAGTGTCGCGAAATCTTCTTCTTTTTTATTGTAATCTTTAAGAATTCGTTTTCGAATTTCTAACTCTTTCTCTACCATTGGATCAAATAATTGTACTCTAAAGTTATTTCGTCGAAGTGGGATGTTGCATTCTGGACAGCTGTTTGCGCCTAAAATTTGAAATTCATGTCAAAATTTAATGTCGGCGAAAATTCAATAAAACATTACCTTTAACAAACAATAATTCAACACAATTCTCACAAAGTGTATGTCCGCAAATATTGACCATCAACTTAAGTGATGGATTTCTGTATTTAGTAGTCTTACAACGAGGACAGCCATCTTCTTCCATGATTTTTTGATTTTATTTCAAATATTAGAAAATAAATTTTTGTTTTCTAAATTATAGAGGTTGTGAAGTGGAAACAAAATCTTATTGACGGTTATACTGAAAAATACAAAAATTCATCTCAAATATATGAAATTCATGCTTTCAAGCTTTGATAATTATATTTCAAACAGATGAAAATTTATATTTATTATAAAATAAATACATCTAATGTTAAACAGCAAAGGAATAAAATTATTAAAATTTTGAGTACTCAGCACTAATAAAAATAAAAATTTGAGTGCTGAGCACCAAAAAAATGAATTTTTAAAACAATGCAAAAATGATTATAAATAGAGATTATGAAATTTTATTAAATTAAATAATATGTTTATTAGAAAAAACGCTTACAATTTTAAAATAAGTCACCCCAAGTAACATTTTCACTAAAATTAAAATTAACTGATACTCACCATATTACTCTATAATTGATCAATTGAGAGAAATTGATTAACAAATTGAGACATATTATCATGGAGAAAAATATGTACGCAAGAGAGTAAGAAGAGTGTTTATTAAATATTGCGATTGATAATAACAATGACCTAGTAGAATGAACCAGTTTATAAACAGCATTAATAGCAAAAAGTTGTTTTAAAAATTGCTGCATTAGCGCATTACAATCAATGGAGACAGCAAATTTTTTCGGCTGCTGTAAAGTTCGTGGTGGTATTTTTATCGGTAATGTTTCATTGATTGAAAGTTTCATAAAATGTGGTGTCAGCATTTTAGTGTTAGTTAGAAATGGATTTCTTGGAATCGAATATCAAAAACTATTTGATAAAGGTTAAATAAATTTATACGAATAAAAAAATGAAGAAAATTAAATTTTTAATTTTTAACAGAAAAAATTCACGCTGAAATTTATATTTTTTTAAGTCTTTTCGGAGCAGTATGTTCAATTTTTCTGATTTATGGATCAATTAGAAAATCATCAGGAAAAATAATCTGGTGGATTTGCTTTCAAGGCATTTCAATTTTTCATCAAATTTTCTTTTCCATCGATGTCGTGTTGATTCTGTACCATGAATTTAACTTAAATTCTCAATACATGCTGTCAATATTAATTACAATATCAATCATTTTTCTATGCTATATTATCTTGGAAATTTATTTTATGCATTATATTGTCACACTTTATCAGGAGATTGCTGAAAACGAGATTGAAAATCAACCACAAAGCATAAGTCGAATGAATTCAATACAAACGCCGACAGTAGTAACAAGAACACAAAGTGATTTATTTAATGACCTTACTGATCGTCACAATCCCATGCAGTCTTCAATCATCAAACTACTTAATGAACTCGAGGGTAATGACTCTAGTGATTCTGCTCCTTTAATAAAATAGTAATAATCAATTGATTGAATCAAGTAAAAATTTACAAGTTTGTTAGATTAATTTTAATGAAGGTTGTAGGTCACTCAGTAGACAGAATTTCTGCAGATTTTTCAAAAAGAAGAAAGAATAAAGAAAATTTCTGCAGAATTGAGCAGAATTAAAAGCCTAAAAAAAGTCCTTAGGAATTTGTCTGCTGAGTGTATCACTTTAATGAAAAAGTAGAGAAGAATTAAATAAAGAAAAACTTTTGTAATTTTTTTATAATTTTATTTTTTTTGCCTTTCTTTCTTTCGTTTGGTAACCTATACAATTTTTCTTTAATAATAATAATAATAATTTTCCATTTTCTCTTTTTCATATCTTTTTCTTTTATAATAATGCCTTTATATCGAAAAGCCAAATAACATGCTGCTTATTAACACTTTTCCTTATATTTTTTTTTCTTCAATTGTTTGAATAACTTAAAAGATAATTTTCAAATAGTAGTAGGTAGGTTCATTTTTTTACTTATAAAAATTAAAATAGATGCTGTGTTATAAAAAAGATTGACTTAAATTAATTTCACGATTTTCCATTATTCATCATGCTGCACATTTAATTATTGTATTCGTTAATTTATATTAGCTGTTTTTTGTTCTATGGAAGAATTTAATTTGTGGAGAAAATGAGATGATGAAAAAATGGATTGACAATAATCGCGCACGACATTTCTAAATTCGTTTACTAAAAAAATCATTTTGGTTTTCTGCCATTGAAAATTTTATCAAAAATTAATACTTTTTTCAAACTGCTCTATGCACATCTCTCACATTCTTCAAAAAATGTCCTGATGATATTATCGTTTATTTATAGTGTAAAAATCTGATGTTTTTTTGGGGATATTCATAAGTTTTTTTGTTCTGGTATATATAAATATTTATGCTCTTAAGCAATTTCTATAGTATCAAATGTTGTCCACAGCTAATTTCAGTAGTATTTCTACAATACTACTTAATTTCAATTTAAATTGTGTAATAAGAAGTAAGAAAATTAAAAATGATAGCATGAGGACCAATTTCAGTTCAATTCCTCAATCAATTTGTCCATTAAATGCAATTCTCATCATTTTTTTTTCAATAACTTGCACATGTGGCAGTGACTCTCTGACTTTCTCTTTCATTTCTTTATACATCTTACACATATCTCTATCAATCACTTAATAATGAAAATTATAATAAAAAAATCAATTCTTTCATTTGAGGAATAAAAACTAAAAAGAAAATGACATTGAATTAATTTTTATTAAGTCTTAAGCAATATTTCTAGATATTTAATTATGATTTTTTTTTTCAATTTTTATATATGGCAGTTGAATATGAATATAATAAAAGAATGAAGATTTTTATTTGTGCAAATTGTGTGAAAAAGAGCAGGGAAAAATAAACTAAAAACTACAATAGTACTTTCCAGAGTCTGAAACCGTTTTTTGACTAACTAAAATTCAACAAGTTTTTAGTCGATTAAAATTGTTTTTAGTCAGTTAAAGTCGACTAACTAAATTTTAGTCGATTAAAATTTTCAACTAAAAACAACTAAAATTTAGTCGATTAGTTAGTATTTTATTTTTAATAAACTTAAAATTAGTTAAATTTTAATTAGTCGCGACTAAAAAACCAAACAGTTTACCATACTTAAACAATTCTTTTTTGTTCAATTACTAAAAATTAATGTACACACTATGAAAAATTGTTGTAGTACAAAAAAATGAGGATTTGCATGAAATTTTTAATCTCATGACTTTTTCTTCATAGTAAGCTGCTCTGCAATTAATCTCTCTTTTTTTAAAACTGCCAAATAATTTAATTTTGGAAAATTTCAAAATTTCTTCTAAAAAATCTTATAAATTTTCTTTAACATTTTTTGTCGAATTTCTTTCTGTGTATAATTCATTTATCTATGAAACTTTTTTGTATTTTTCTCTTATTGTATCATTCAATTTTTGTCTATTACATTAAGTAATTTATTGTAATTTAATTTGTGAGAGAGAAATTCAATGATTTAGCTTTTTATTGATATGATTTCTCACCCTAGAAATGTTTTTCTTTTCCTATTTTTTTTAGTGAAGATAGTGATGGTCCATATATCGTATATTATTTTAGTTAATTAATATTTGAGATAGAAAAAAGACCAAACAAATGAATAAAAGTAAAAATAGTACACACTAAAATTATTTTATTTTATATTTTTAATCTACAATGGGATGGAAGAATAATTTATATAATTCATGTGTGTGTATGTGTGTTTTTTTGTGTTTTTCAACAATTTGTGAAAAATGACTAAAATTTACTCATTATCAATGATTTTTTTTCAATATTTTTTTTAAAGCAACATTTTTTTTTTGCATAAGTCGCTTTATATTAAAGGTAAAAAAAGTTCAATTTAATTTTACTTCAATTTTTATGGGCTGACATAGGGTGGCGGTTTGCGATAACTAGGCGTGTTTTGTGACACTGGTGATTTGCCACGCTCTCCCCCACGTGAGCCCATCAAAAGTGGTTGAGGTGGAATATATTGGTCAACATCTTCTTCACCTGCAAAAAAAAAAAAAATAAGCATTAAAAAATTTGTAACATTACCCGGTAATGACGTGTAATTTAGTCCAACAAAATTGTATTAAATTCGGTCTCAAATTTCAGTAAGAAATTTTCTCTAATTTTATGTAATTTCGAATCTTTTAATGAAAATTTTTTAAAATTGAACCTAACTGGGATCACTGAATTACTAGAATCCACATTGATGCCTCAAATTAATTTAAATCATGTCTTTTTTGTGAATTTCAAA
>JACWBX010002225.1:14385-87280 GCA_014622435.1 Polypedilum pembai | reverse complement strand
AATTGATTTTAGTCGGTTAAAGTCGACTAACTAAATTTTAGTCGGTTAAAATGATCGACTAAAAATCAACTAAAATTTAGTCGGTTAAAATCTTCGACTAAAATTCAACTAATTTTAAGTCGATTAAAATTTTCAACTAAAAAACAACTAAAATTTAGTCGATTAGTGTTTTATTTTTAATCGACTAAAAATTAGTTGAATTTTAGTTAGTCGCGACTAAAAGATAAAACGGTTTCGGACTCTGGAAATAACGGTCAAAAGAGAATTCAAAAGAAAAAAATTTGAACGCACTCTATCAAATTTGTTTACATGTGTTCAGAAATTTTTCAATGGAAATTGTTTTTCGAATATTATCAATTTTATCATCAATATAGCACAATATAAAGTAGTTTGTGCACGCCTACATAGTGTAACAATTCATTTAAAAGAAACCGCGAGTCTCTAGCTATTGTAGTTTTCGAGATCTCAGCCACCCAGCCAGCCAAAGTGAATATAATAGCGTATTTTTTTCCAAAAATGCGCTAAAAATACCATTTTATACTTGTCAAGGTCGTGTTTATGTTAGATTCCGGAAAGTGAAATAATGCAATAATTTAGTTCACATTAAGATTGAAATTATTCATTCATGCTTTACTTAAGTAGCTTACAAAATAAAAATAATCCTCATTTATATGAGAGACAAAATTAACATAATAATGTCGCGTGTGTTGCTTCAGTGACAACAAATGTTAATTCAAAACTTTTAAATTGAATTATAAAATGGAAATAACATCTTGAGGAGTAATTAAATTTAAACTTTCATGGACAAGGTAAGTTGTTCGTGTCAAAAACTTTTCTTTTAGTTTTCAATTTCAAATGAGAATTCTGTCGCCCTTTTGCATTTCATTTGAAGAGATTTATTGTGTTGTGGACTATCATAACAAATTTATGTTAGTGAATCACGCAATGTTTATAGAATAGTGGTGAAATTTTGATTGATATAATAACAGCCAAGTGCTGTTATTGACTTCTGATGAATTTTTATGATTTCCTTTTATATTTCAATCAAGTCTACTTTCTTACATTTTAAATCGACCTGAATGAAGATGTCAAAAATCAAATTTTTTAAAGAAAATAAGCTAAAATTTGATTTGCAAATGCCATTCTTTGCGACAGTGACAGTAACAGATGCTATATATTAAGAATCAATATATATTGAAAAGGAATAAACTTGATTTATTTATTCACAAACGCGACCAAGCTATTATTATTATACCACAAACATACTTATTATCATTCGCATACACATCGCAAAAGAATTTTCATATAAATAAAGGAATCAATAAATGAGCTGTGTAAATAGATCAATCATAGTGTACTCAAGATATGATAACACAATTTCCTCTGTAATTGCTTATTTGTTCTTGAATGAAACGAAAAATTTAATTCGAAAGTTATTGTTAATGACAAAGTTGTGGAAAAAAATCAATTTGACGATTACCATTAGTAATTTATAATTCATTGAAGTTCATTATGAGCAATTTCAGTGTTTACATTTTCTATGATGGAAAAAATTGATGTTTATCAACTCCACCTACTACCGCCACTCGGCAGCAAGATAGAGAATAAAAATTCAATTAATTATTTAATGCATGTCACACAATTGCTTCTTTTCAGCAAAGGTTCTTTTGACGGCAAATTAATTACACATTTCGTTTTAAATATATTTTTGTGTGTGTGGTTGAACTAACATTTTCATATTATCAATTTTTTATTAAGCTCGTCGCGCTATGAAATAAAATCAAGTACAGCATGTGTTTTGAAGGCGCACATTTTAAAGATAGGTAGTTGTATATTCGAAAACATATGAAAAATGTAAGCTTTGTTGCCAATTTTCGAAAAAAAACGAGTAACGAGTAACAAGTCTTAGTCATGATGATGTTTTATGGAAGAATTTTTGATTCCACGTTTCAAAACGACAAATTTCTTATCTTTTTTCTCGCACTTGTACTCTTTTTTATACATCTAATTCAAAAACATTATCGATTAATATTTTATTGATTTACTTTAAATGTCATGTAAAATTAGTCATTCAACACATAAGATAATGTTCTACGATAACTTTAGAATTTCTTCTGTTCACATATTTCTTAGTTTTTTCACCTCTTTAGTGACCTTATCAACAATCAATAAGTGCATACAGTGTATTCACTCTTTTTTCCATTTCAAGAAAAAGCTACAGTTATATTGAAACATTGATATCATATTTCTGTCTTTCTATCGCTAAATACTCAGATTCTGCTGTAAAAGGCAGAATGAGGTAAGCATTTTTTGAAATGTAAATATTTGTGCGAATCAAATACACCTATTGTGAGAAAAATGAAAAAGTGTGAGTGAGATGGATATTTATTTTATCAATACACAATAACATTGATATGGAAAATCAATGAACTTGAATCTTTATCTAAGTTATTTTTATAACCTCAATATTGGGGTTTTAATTTGAAACATGTGAACTTTCATGTATGCATACACTTTTAATCATAAGTAAATGAGCAATATATTAGATGCTTTTCTTAGTATGATATAATTTATTAAAAACTATTGAATAATAAATTTCTTCTTGAAATCTTAACATTAATTTTAGACTGACATGTCGTAAAATAAGCTTGAAGCGATCAAAAAATTGGAAATGAATCCATTTTAGTTAATTAAATCTGTTTAGAAGCTCCATTTCTTTCTAGAAGGTGTGGCTGAATATGTCTATCACAGCAAAACAAACAAAAAATGGCTTTCAGAACTTTATCAGTTTTAAGTCATAGTGAGAATGAGTCAGGAAATGAATGTTGTAATCGTTTAAGGATGATTTTATTATGAGGGGAAAGTGAGAATCACTTTGAAGGTGCGGTTAATGATAATGCACGCTACTTACAATTAGGAATGAAGACAAGGAAAAAAGAAATGACAAGTTGTCAAGAATGAAAAATATTCGTTCAAACAAAGCGAATAAGTTGCAAAATTGCTTCCAAATGTTCCATTTGTTCTATTAACATTTTCTACACTAATTTGAGCGTTTGACCTTTTTGAATGGCAAAGAAACATTGTTTCGTGACAAAAAGTTAAATTTTTATAGCGTAAAATTGGTAGATGTGAAGGAGGAGAAAAGAAAAGGGAATGTAAATGTCGTTTGTTTATAGGGACGTAATAAAATTTTCATCACAAATCCAACTTCACACATTTTTATTTTTCTCTCGCTCTATGTTCTGTGTTTTTTTGGTGAACGATATCGAAGTGGAATAAGCATGCAGCTAAATATCTTTGTTATATCTCGTTAAAGTAAGAAGCATTATTACGTGATAATACGAGCAACTCAACATCCTCTCAGTTGATAACCTTTTTTCGAAATACTCGATGATAATGGAAGTTCTATTCATAAAGCACACCTTATTCACTGACCGTAAAATTATGAATTATTGCATGACAGACTTTTATACCTAAACTCTGTTATTTTAGCAATGCATGAGAGTTCAAGGGAATTGTTATCATTTTTTATTGAGCTATCTAGAATTTCAATATCGCTTTACATATTAAGATGCTTTTTTCACTAGATAGGTAAATTGAAAGTCATTTAAAAAGACCAATAAATCTTATTAATATAAAATATTACCACGCATATTTAAATTCTATATAATTAATTTTGTAAGGTTCCTTATCCATTTTTGATATTATACACAAAAAAAGTGAAAAATTTTAGCAGCTAAAGCTTGTTTCAAAAGTTATATACACAATGTTTGTCTGATTTATTCAAAACACCCAAAGTACAGTGATGTTTAATTGCGTGAAACTGTAATGATAATATTTTGTTGTTGATGATGAAAATGATGATGATGACGAAAAATGTGACGATAGTGAGATTACAAAAGCCACATATTAGGAAAACTTGAGTGTTCTTGGAATAGTTAGTGTGTGATTAAAATTCGAAACCCGTAATGGGTGTAATAAATCCGTTTTTTGGAAAGAATTTTGAATGATATTTAGGTGCTAATAAACAAATATTATTAATATATGTGAATATTGTTAGTAGGAATGAGAAAAAGAAAAAAATATAAATGAGAATGGAAAAGTGTGAATACGAATTAGCAGTTAAAATAGTAGACACATATTCTCAAAATAGAGAAAAGAGTAGTGATAAAGTTAATTTTTGTTGTTGTGAGGGTAGAACATACCGCTAATATAATGTTTCGACTGTGAATTTACTGTGTTTTCAGAAGAAGACGCTTGTTGCTGGCGTGATTCATTGTTGGCAATTGATTTATTGATTGGCGATCCACCATCAACTGATGATACAGCTTGATCTTCAAAATTCATTTAGATTATTTAATATTCTTGCAAAAAAGTTTATGAAACTGAGTTTATTATTTTCAAAAGGAAACTCAGAGGACTAGCAAGGAGAATAATTGCGCATTTGAGAAGGAAATTGCAAATTTTTAATGAACAAGAAGACAGTTTTTAAATCAACGCTCTCTTTTTTAAGAAAGCATCAAAAGGACTCGTCTTACTTATAATTTGTTATATTTCTCCAAGTGGATAAAAGGTGGATAAGAGATAAGCGATTAACTTCACGCGAAAATTTTTTTAATCAAGCAAAATTTAATTATCTTACCGGAAAAGACACGTTCACGTGCTCTCATAATTGCATTATTTCGTCGCACCTTTACGCAAAGATGGATCATCAGAAACATAGTGATGTTCATAACGACACTTTGCACAAGTAGTGGAAGCTCATAACGTTTTGAAAACCTATTAAAAAGTAAAATGATAGAGCATGAATTATTAATCATAAAAAAGTGTATACTTTACTATTACACATATATGTGTAGCATGAATCAAATAAAGCAAAACAATAATTTTTTAGTAAACTTAATAAATTATGAATTCTCTTCTATTCTCTTTCTCTTTACAAGTAATTGCACTCGATCGATTTTCATTGAACTATAATCATAATTACGGTGTGTGAGCACACGAGCAAAGGACAAGTAACCATAGTACATGTAATACTATCTTCATCTATAAACGTCAAAGTGTAATCGGTACTTTTTGAAAAAGAAATTCTTGACACACTTCATTTGAAAAGGAAGAAAGAATCTACTTAGAAATACTTTATTAATGCACTCATAAATAAATTTGTTAATTTTAATTGATTAATTAGGAATTACTAGAAGAATAAACGTAATAACAATAACACTCTTTTATAAATGTTACATATATTGATGCAGTAAAAAACGATAAAAAAGAATGACAGCATTTTTTAATACTTTTATGTGTGAATATAAAAATAGAATTTTAAAATACATATATATGTAAAGGCGCGGAAAAAATAGAAAAGATTGATAATTGTTTGATGGAGAAAATCAAGACTACCGAAAGAAAATTTGATACTGAGATTTTTTTAGCGCGAAAATATGAACATTCATGTGTACTGTTCAAAGAAAACATTGTTGATCTCATTGTGTATCACTAATAAAAATATAATATCATCATTACTATTCGGAAGAAAACCTTTTGTAATAATTCATTCGTTTCATGGCTTTGAAGGTACCATTTTTGATGAAAAAATCTTTTTCTTATAGACTAAACTAAACAACTAAAAAAATTCACATAGCGAAACAATGTAGAAAACCTCTTTTACTCTTATATAAGATATTACAAAATGAAACGTAGAAATAAATTTTGAATAAAGTATATACCTTTTTTTAGTGTAGGCCAACATTAATTCTGATCTTATAAAACGCATACATAAACATATATTTGTTTAATAATAAAATATTATTTTTATTCTTGAAGTAATAAGACAGACAGAAATAAGACTTTCTTAATTAGATCTCTCATAATAGAATCTCTAAATAATGAGTGATAAGAAAGAGAATGAGAGTAAAATTCTTAATCATATAGTTGCTTTCACAAATATTTGTGACTGACAAAAGCATGAATTTAAGTTATGATGATAACTTTCCTTTTCTTTTTCTCTCACAATACTTATATTTATGAAATTCTTTTCTACTGTCTCTTGATATGAGTAAAAGCGATGCGGTAATGAATTGTCATTTTTGTGGCACGCGAATGCAATTTACATTAAATGAGCAGCAAAGAAAAGAGAAGTAATATCATGGGAAAACCAGTTTATAATGAGAAATGTAGGTGAAGAGCTCTTACTCACCAGAAAAATATCCTTAATGTGTTTGCGATGAGAAGCGCTAAACAAACGTGTAAAGAAAATCCCTCAGGATCTTGTGTTCTGACGATTTGACGATATTGCGGAACGTAAGGTAAAACGCCACCACATATCATAGCCGCAGCAGCCAAATTTCCAAGGACATTTCCTATTTGTGAAGATACATAGTCAACGAGAGTTTATAAGAATTATAAGCTTAATGTTTGTCGCGAGCGAGGTCATTTTTTTATTATTAAAATAATTCAGGGTTGGAAATGAGAAAGCATTATTATTTTCTAATAATTCCAACTCTGAAAAGGTAAAAATATTTCGCTCATACCAACAGTTAGTTTATATTCGTCACTTATAATCCAATCCATTTTTAAACAAAAATCTCGTCAACGTAGATCCTAGATGGTTTAGATGAATTTCGCAAAATTACAGATTCTTCTCTTTGCCTTCTTCTTTTTCTCTCGCCTTTGTTTCTTATATATTAAAATGATTTTTTCACACTAAATACACAGATTTTTATAATATACATTGCTTTAGGAAGTTTTTTGCATACAAATTAGTCACTCATCATTATTTTTACAAGCCCCAGCTTACACTACATTTTATTATTATCTGATTTTAATTTGATGATTGATTTTTTACAAAACAATAAAATGACTTTATTTAAGTTTTGTGCATCTTTATTCCATTATTTTATACACTTAATAAAGAATTTTTGTTTTTAATTACGTCTGATCTGGTCGAATTTGACGAAACAAATGAAAATTAAATTAAATGTTTTGCTTTTTCTCCTTTTTATATTTTAGACGCCCTTTGAAACATTTATGTTTTACTCAACTACGTTTGAAAATCATTATATTTTCTTTTTCAGACTCACCTAATTGTAATAACAATATAATTCATTAAGCAATAGAAATCATGTCATAGATGAGAGATTTAATTAATTAAGAACTCATTATTAATAATTTTTTGTTTCATACCGGTTTATTCTGAAAAATTTTGAGTCGAGAAATATTTTGAACCGGTTCAAAAATTGTTTTTATCGGAATATTTTTCTTGTACATTATTTTCATCTTGATTTAGCTCTTTATTGAACTCTTAAAAATGGCTTAATACAACATATAAATAATTTAGTTTAGCGTGCAATAAATGTTAGTACAAAGTGCTGTTAAGGTTTTGCAAAAGAACTGAATAAATCAAATGAAAAAATTTTTCTTTTGAAAAAGAAAAGATGGAAGCTTAAAAAATAAATAATGAAAAAAGGCAAAAAAGCAAAAAGTGAGAAAGAGTGATTAGAGAATCAGTTGTTTTAAAGCGTTTGGTTGTTCATGTTCCTGTTTTATTACTGTTCAATTTGCAACATTTTACTTAAGATGATAGGCCATAGTATTCAATTGATAAAAATAATTAATCAAGATTGAAAAAAGAAGATGACAACGACGTAAAACCTGACTGCGTAGAATTCAAGTTTATACTCTTATTTATCTTCGTTTCGTCTTTATTTACAAATCCGGAGCGAGAGATAAAATTTGAGATTTTGTAAGTAACAAGCAATCAACTTATGTATGTGTTTTACTGTCATTCATTTATTTGCATAAGAATCGAATTCGCAACAATTCATATCATGGCGGATCGTACTTTTTTCCATTGACAATTATTGATAAGTAGCTTTATAAATTATTTATATCATTGCTTCAGCGAGTGAGAAAAAACACACTACTTTTGTTACTAAACTTCTTTTATCAACTAAAATATCATATTTTAGCTATTTATATTATCATAAACACAAACGTTCTGCATGCGGTTAAATTAAATAAATTTTACTCCATGCTTCTTTTTAATCATAAAAATTTTGAGATAAAGTTTTATAAATAATTTTTAGCGCATATGACAATAATTAAGTTATCTCAACTCTGAACAAAATTAGGTTTCATAATGAAACATAACATATATGAATATGTAATAACTTCTTTTTTACTGGATCTAATTAAAAATATAAATATATAAAAAAAGTGTTGCAACAAAAGAATTCACTTTCATTGAGTGAACAATGCACTATGTGTTTTTTTTCTTCATTCTTAATTCTTTAGTTCTTCATATACTTTAAAGAAAGTTCTCTTATTTTTATTTTTCATTTATCATATTACTTTATTACAATAAATTTATTTCTCTATATTAATAGAATGTTTTCTTTCTCTCTCTCATTACAGTGTGTGATCGAGCTAGTGTCTAAATGTGAACATATGAACTTTCTCAATTTGTGCTGGTGATATTCAATACATTATTGAGCCTTTAAAAATTTATTCACAAATTAAATAATCATTAAACAAAATATCGAAAAAAAAGTTTAATTGACCTAATATAGTAAATGATCGAATTTTTCGTCACAAAAAATTTCTCTATATTTGAACAAGTGCTTTTATTAGCAAAAATTTTAAGATAATTTACATGTAGTGCAAAACAATAGTGAATTATAATTAATGGTTATTAAAATGTGGGCAATGGACACTTCAAAAATTAAAAACTATATATTGAATTACAAAACGGGCAAGTTCGAGGAGATAAAACATGACAAAGATGACCTATGTGAAGACTTGTGTAAGAATTTATGCCGCAGATGGAATTTTCCACCTCTAGTGCAATTGTTGTTTGGCCTTCGTTTATACGGTACTAAAATATGGCTTGGAAGTGCACGTCAACTTGTTGCTGATAAACAATACGAATTCAGAATTCGAATCAAAGTTCGTGAAAATATTTCTATTTAACACAATATTTCTTTTTCACTTCATAGTTTATTAATGCATACATTAATAAAATTTTTCATGTACTTTTTATTCTTGACTATATAGATTCCAAAGCTAGCTGATCTAAACAAGCATGATAAGAACACATTCGACTATTTTTACCATCAAGTTCGCTACGATGTACTCAACAACGAAATACCGGGACTTATCAATGAAAATACAAGAAACAAAATTCTTGGTCTTTGCGTCACAGACATGTATGTTGAGATATTAGAAAATGAAAATAAAGAGTATCCGAATGAGCTGAGCAGAAAAAGGTCACGGGAAGAGAAAATAAAATATTTGAGTGATAACTACAAGAACTACATTCCTAAAACTTTATATGAAAAGCACTGGCTAATATTGCCAAAGCGGATTAAAAAATCATTCAAAAACGTTGATTACAAACATGATCCACAGTAAGTTTAAAAGTGCATAAAAAATTAAATATGATATTTAAAACTTAGACCGATGCATTCTTATATTACATTTTATTTCTAGTTATGTTAAAACGTCATATATTCAGCAAGTCGATTCAATGGCACCAAATTATTTAATAGAAGAATACTGGGGTACAATTGCATACCCACAAGAAGATCATTTGAGACAAGGAACATGTCCTGTAAAACTTCAAATCGCACCTTATGACAAAGAACAGCCCGGATTAAGGATGCATTATGCATATAAAGATACTGTGAGTGATAATAATACAATAATAAGAATAAATTAATTAAAGAAGTTATCATTAAGTTACAATAGTTTCCCAAGAATTTTGTCTTATTACATTGCTGCAGTTTTTTTCCTATTAACTACGTCAATTTTGTATACATAAGCAGTATTTTATTCTTTGACTCTCTCTTCATAATTTTTCTCTTTGATAATTTGATTTATTTTGCTGATTAGATAGTATGATTTTACAGTGAATGAGGTCAGATCAAAACTATTATCAATTAATTTTTTCATTTTTTGTTTTATTTCAGTGGCGACATATTTCAACATTTGCTGACTTTTATGCTATTCAAATTGATCCAGAAATTAAACAAGTAAGACTGGAAATTCAAAATTCGCCTCAAGGTTTCCCCATAACGATGAACAGTATCGAAGAAATTGAATCCTTTGTGAACTGTATGAATATTTATTATCGATTGTCAGTAAAGTGGACATGGTATCTCTGCGAGATGCTTAAATCACCATCACTTGATTTCCTCAACATTCGTAAAATTCATGGTCCAATAGGTGGAGGATATTCGTACAATAAAATAAAAGAAACTGGAAAAGGAGTTGGCACATATATCATTCGACAATGTGAAAAAGAATTTGACATATACTATATAGATATTTTAACCAAAAAGAATCAAAACTGTGAAACATACAAGATTAATGGTGCTTCAGAAATGTGGCAATTATATGATAATGAAAGTAACGAAATATCTGGAAAGTTCAATGATCTTGTGCTACTGGCTAAAAGCATACCAGTTGAAGGTGGTCTCTATAATCGATTGCCACCATCGCGCTATGAAAAACCGCCTCTATTGCTTCTATGCCAAACTAACTTAAAATTTGTACCTGCTTCTACGAAGAATACAACGATGATAACAACAATTGCAAATTCATCTGACTTGAAAACAAAAAGGCCAATTGTATTTACGAATGAAGATTTTAGAATGTATATACCAAGCTTACGCGATATAAATGATGGAGCATTTGAGCAGAGAAAAGCTGAATATCGTGATAGAAACACTGAAGTTACATTGAAAATTTTAAAGACTACCGAAAAATTGACTGAATTTCTTTTATTAGCTGACAAATGGTCAAAGTTAGATATTTCCGAAATAGTAAAATTAAATGGAATTGTGCTTTTTAATCCCGTCGCCCTTGTTCTTGAACCATTAAAGTTTGGACCTTTAGATATATTTTTAAAAACGCATGAATTTAGAAGACAAGTCGTTCCATTAAATCTTGTCGAAACTGCATATTCACTAGCGAGAGCACTTCACTACTTGGTAACTTGAATATAAAATTTATTATGAAAAATTTATTAATTATTTTTTTTTTCAACAACAGCAAGAAAAGCAAATTGTTCATGGTAGAATAAGATGTTCCAGTTTAGAAGTGATTCAATTCAATCCGGGAAATTTGTTTGAGGTAAAGCTTGGTGATCCTGGTTTACCTCGTGATTTGAATATATATGATGTGCCATGGATTCC
Organism: Polypedilum pembai; assembly: GCA_014622435.1. NCBI lineage: Eukaryota > Metazoa > Arthropoda > Insecta > Diptera > Chironomidae > Polypedilum > Polypedilum pembai. The sequence continues at coordinate 76,088 of JACWBX010002225.1, read as the reverse complement.
GATAGAAGATTATGAAGATCTCAATAATAGCAGAAATAATTTGAAAGCTGATATATGGGCATATTCAACAACGCTATGGGAAATTTTCTGTAGAGGAACGTCTCCAGTCACAGTACTTTCAAATGTTCCAAATATTGCTGATTTTTTCCGACGTGGAGATCGACTACCAAAGCCAAAAGAGTGTGAATCACTGCCAAGAATTTATGAGATAATGAAATCAGGATGGGAAGTTGAGCCCGAAAGAAGATTTGCACCGCAAACAATTTTTTCACCATTACTTGAAATAAGTATGTACATTTATTACAGTATTTAATTTTAGTCGCTTATTGATAAATTTTTTAGAAACAATTTTGTCACGACATTATGAAAGTCCAAATACAAATTCAAATGGTCGAAGTAACGGAACAATGCCACGTATAAGATCTTCAAATCCAATAATTTATACTGATGGAAGTTTGGTTTCCAATGAAACTGATCAAACTTATATCAGTAGTTCAATGCCAGGCACAATGAAAACGAATGTTTATATTGATGGAATATCGAGTATAGACAATTCAAGTCAAATTTCATTACTTAATGGGCATTCTATTGCTTCGAATAGTTCACATTCTACAACCAGTGCATTTTTTGAACAAATCTTTGATGGTGAATGTTTGGAGTTAGATGATAATAGAAAACTGTCACTTAGAGGACGTATTGGAAGCGTGAGGATTTCATTCAATTTATATAAAATAATTTGAGTATCACGTGGGTTTGTTTATTTTAGGGAAATTACGGTGTGGTCTATAAGGGTACGATCGGACCGTTGTTATTCAATCCTATGGAAGATGAAGAAGAGGAAGTTGCCATAAAAAGCTTTGAACAAATTGGTTCAAAAGATCAAGCAAGAGATTTTATGCGCGAAGTCAGAGTGATGAAAGCTTTAAATCATGAAAATATTGTTAAAATCATTGATTTTCATGAAGAGAAATTATTAATTATAATGGAATATATGTCTGGTGGGTCACTTCAAGAGTTTGTTTCGATACATAGACACGAATTATCAGTCGATAACATACTACAATTTGCTTTACATATTGCAAAAGTAATATACATTTATTATTAGTAAATTTCATTTAATTAAAATATATTCTTTTAGGGCATGCATTATTTAGAACAAAATAAAATTGTTCATCGAGACTTAGCAGCTCGTAATGTTTTAGTTACGAGAAACAGTTCTCTTCTACTCTCTGACACTGTGTGCAAAATAGCTGACTTTGGTTTGGCGCAATTCACGAATCATTATGGATATTATGAGTCAACAAATAACAGAGAACTCCCTTTGCAATGGTATGCTCCAGAAACGATTAGTTGCTTTAAATTTAGCTCAAAAAGTGATGTATGGTCGTATGGGTAATTACTATTATTTATCAAAATCAATTATACATTATTCATATGATTTCTTTTATTATCAGGGTCGTTTTATGGGAAATGTTTAGTTTTGGAGATACACCAAGACTTATTCCTAAGGCGGATTACAAGGGTGAAGATTTGTTAGATGCACTCGGACAAGGCGTACGTCTTAAATGTCCGAAACATTGTCCTTATAATGTTTATGAAGAAACAATGCGTGATGTTTGTTGGAATTATGATACTGATAAAAGACCAAATTTTGCTGGCATTATTGAAAAAATTCGCAATCTTTTAATTAGAAATGGCGAATTAGTTTAAAGAATTTATGGTAAAAATATATAAATGTTACATGGTGTTACATGTTTTATACTACGCGGTGTGATTTTAAAAGAGTAACTGATTATTGATATATGTGAGAATTGTATTAAACATGTAAAATCTCAATTATTACTGTAACAATGTTTTAATGAAAATGCTTTAATTTTAACAAATGTGTCTTTAGTGTTTCCCTCTTCTAAATACCTTTAAAAGTGATTGTGCTATTACTACTATATGGAGTACCTAAAGTTCAGAGTTGAAAACAAACCAACTAAATGCATTGTCAATTTTTTAAATGTTTTTAGAATACGATGACGATACAATGAATTTTGTCAGTACATAGATATATATAATACTTAGTGATTGTAATGAATGAAAGAATGAAAATTTTATATTAAACTTTACTACTTGATATGCTACTATTACATCAGATAAAATGTTTAAATAAAATCAATTATTTCAAGAGTAAAAAAACAATAAATTTTGCAAATTTATTCGTGAATACCTTTTTATTATCATATTATAAGAAATTATTAGTGAAATTCACAAGAATTACAGAATAGACAAAAGAGTGTAATAAATTTTCTTCATAAGTCGAAACGATTTAAAAACCATCATCATCATCTTCTGCCATTTCCTTTGCCAATTCAACTTCTTGTTGCTCACGTTCAATTCTTTCTTCAGCACTCTCCAAATCTTTACCATATGATTTTGGGGGATAGCGCATTGCTTTAACAGATTGATTGTGCAAATCTAAACAGAAAGTGATGCGTTGATGGAAAGCCAATTGAGGCTCACGAGTCGAATAGATATCAGTGCTTTCTTTGCTACGCATATGACCTTTCTCAGGATCTAATGTTGCTTCAATAACTCCATCACGAATAGCTTTCGAAACAATAAATTCTGCGTCCTCTTTTGAATCAATTCCTAATTTTCTGGCAATGTCAGCTGGTGAAATGCATGAATACGAGAGTCCTATTGATCGTATTGCAGTCTTAATAACATTATGTCTCAAACGAATGATGAGCGTAAATGTATGATCTTGGCGGAATTTCTCGCCATAATTTGTAAGCACTTCACCGAATCTTTTCAAATTTCCCAATCTCACAGCTTGTGTGAGTTGGAAGTAAGGAACGAGTGAACGACGAAGAGCTGCTTGTCGGAAAATTTGTCTTTCAGGAATATCTCCCAAGAGTAATTCGACAACAACTACAAGTTTCTGAACTGTTTGTCGGAAACCAACAGCAGCATTTTGAGGAGCTTTTCGCATAGCTTGAATGAGATGCTTATGTGCGACACTATATTCCAATTTTGCAGCCTTTATGCGTCCCAAGTAATAGAGGAATCGAGCCCATTCGTTGTTGCTTGCAGTTTCAGGAAACACTGATTTGTTAACTAACTTATCGGCTTGATCATACAATGAATAATGCAAGTAATTGCGTAAGAGACAATTGATTAATACAGCTTGTCCCTCAAAATCATTGCGTAAAGTTGCAGTTCTCAGACGTGCATGCAAAAATCCTCGAATTGTGTCCAATTTATTCGTTAATTCAGCAACTCGTGAATGATAGAAATAACTTTTAGCCGCAATAAGATCTAATGATCTACGATTCTGAGACATAATTTTTGTCATGAGTTGTTGAGCTAAAAATAAAAGTATAATTTTTTATAAGCAGGAAGAACAAAATAATAATAAAAATATATGTACCACAATGAGAAGCTTTATCAAGCAATTTTGCATCGAGCAAACGAACAAGAGCTAATAAATGAAAATAAGCGTCAACTTCTGGAAGAGGAGTTTTGATTGTAGCGCGAGGACGAGCACTTGTATTTTCATTTTGTTGTTCTCCACCAGTTACTTCCTCAACATATGCAAGAATAGCATCTCGCTCAGCTACAGGATAGATTTGACTTGCCAGCGATCTTAGAACAACGGGAGTCAATTTTCGACGCGTATTTGGTAGAGATCGTAAAACACGAAGAATAAAGCGAGGTTCTTTGCTCACAACAGCTTTATCAATTTGCTTTACGTGCTCTCGAATTTCTTGGACAATTGTGTTCACATCAGATTCTTTTTTTTGCTGCTCCTGATCTGTATTTTCACCTTCAACGACTTCCATTTCAACATCTTGTACTGCAACCATTTTCCTATCGAAATAAATAGTTTTGATGTTTAATTTATATTATTATTAACATAGCTACTATTGTATTTACCTTAATATTTTCTAATTTTTATTCTTACTCTTTTGTAAAATTTTCTTGAAACTTGCAATTCATCAAGTCGTAGCTTGTTGTCCCTTTTCAAAAAAATTTTAAAAATAAATAACCAGTAAAAAAAGAGAAAGAAATTTTTTCTAAATTCTACTAAAATTTTATTAATATAAATATACACCAAACACTGTAACTACACAAACAATAGTATCATTGACAAAAGAATCTGTTATCTGACGATCAGTGTCTGTATCCCATCGACTACGTGCTGTAAATTTAAAGCCTTGTCCTAACTTTTGAGTGAGCAAAACTTGAACGACATGCTTATAACGCTGTGTTGAGTTATTAAGATTCCTGTTTATGTCATCAGCTATGCTTTTGGTCCAAATTTTTGCATTTTCAATCGAATAACTTTTGTCTAAAAGAAAATTCATATATGTATTTTCCAGTATGTTTATGATACAAAAATAATAATGAATTACTTAAAAGCGTATCATTGAGTGTTTTCTGAATTAGTTTCTTCACTTCTCCTGGCGGAATGATATTTTCTAGTTCGGGTTTTATCTGAAATGCATTGGCTTTTGATTCCATTAGTTAAATAATAAAATTTTGTCTATACTATAGAAAGAATTAAAGTTTATAAACAAATTTACTATGACAACTAAGATCTACCTGATATAGATGTAGTTGTAAAAAAAATCCCATGTATGTCATTTCTCAAAGTTTTAATCTGAAACTAAATGAAATTAAACTATTTTGCTTTATTTTTTGTTATTAGACATCTACTCAATTTCTCTTTAATGTTTTATCGTCATTCAGAGATGTTTTATGAGACAAACTGACATCTTTAATGATGTATTTACATATAATTTTTAATAAAATTCCTATTCATCGGTTACTTCTTCTTTTGCTTTCATGCCTGAACCAACTTTACCATGACGTCTCTCCCACAACAAGCGATGTTTTTGTTTCATATAACATTCTTTTGCTTTTCCAGTAGCACCAAGATCACCATCTTATAATAAAAAATAAAATAATTTGTCATGTGTCAGTATGTAAATAATAACAGAATACTTACATTTGGCAAACCAATTTCCAGCAGCTTTTTCGTAAGCTTCTTTTAGATCAGCACATTTCGTCAAGTGGTCTGGTGCTTCATACAATACACAATCTTCAAAGCGTCCTCTCAAGATACTCAAAATTTCATTGTCTACAAGTTTGTCTCGCTTGAATTGAGCATCTGCCTCGTATATGCACACATAATCATCAGTATAGCATTGATCAATTGTTGGAACACGGCGAAATTGTTGATGATACCAGGGATAATGTTTACGATTTGGTTCTACAACTCGTTCTAAATAATGGAAAAATTACGCAATATAAAATTAATCTGAACCGGCATTATTAACACTCCTTCATAACATCTCTTTGCATATGCTTAAATTGTACTATAATAACATGCACAAGCACCTTGAAACTTGCGAAATATTGTGCAAAATAGCAATAAAAACAAACCTCTAAACCAAGTGACTGGTCCATCGACTACGTTAACTACAGACGCGCAAAAGGCAGCAAACGTATTTTGAGGACCTGCATCAGGCATTTTTACCAACTTTTATGTTCTTTTCGAGCAGCAACCTAAATTTATATTTAAAAAAAAATTATTTTCCTTCCTCTTGCCCGAAAAAACTCAGTCTCGATTGCTCAAAATTGCTCAAATTTGAATACAACTTTACTAGTATTTTTGTGAATTAAATTTGATACATAGATTAAAGTTTTAGATTGAAATATCCTTTCTATTATTACTAATCATAGAAAAAATAATTTATTAATGATTTTAAATGAAAAGTTATAGTTTATACAAAAATTTGCGACAATTTTGTTTTATTTTAGTAATTTTACTTAATGTTGATCTATTATTTACATTCTAAATGATTAACAATAAGCTTACTAAAAATAATCAGTATTAATTATTGTTATTAATGAATAAGTGTTGCAATGTTTAGTAGAAAATGTAAACAGTTCGTTGAATAAAAATTTGAATTGTAAAAAAACATGGTGGTGTAAAGAAGGGGTACTAAGTTATAGATTTATGGTTATTCTTCAACCAAATTAATTCTCAAAGAAAAAATAAAACATTAAAAAATATAATAAAGATGACAAAATTTATCACTAATTAACTGTGAATCACAATCTTTGATCGATAACCAATCAATTGAATCAAAAATTGATCAAGGGAAACGCCAATTACCCTGTTAAAAGTTTAAAGAAAGAAGCGTAGAGAGGAATTGAAGGGAAGAAAAAAGTGAAGAAGAAAACGCTATTAGTGAAAAATTAGAAAATTAACATTAAGTCTTAGTTTTAAGTCAAAAATACTCTTCAAATTTTAGAGATTAAGTACAGTATATTATTAATGTTGTGTGAAAAAGGAACGGGATTACGAAATAGTGCGAGAAATTTAAGTTTTTTTGAAACCTCATAAACTCCGTGTGTAGTGCGAAGAAAAAAACTAAGTTGAAGCAGCAGTAACAAGCAGCTCCTCGCCGTTTTTAATAAAGAAGAAGAGGAGAGCTCTCTCGCTCGCTTACTTACTTGTCATCGCCGCCTTTATTGTGAAAAGCCGTGTGTTTCCGTGCGTGCTTGCGTGTGTATAGAAAAATATAAAAAACTAAGAGTGATAAAGGACTGCACTACACAATGATTTGCAAAGACGATCTAGTAACTTGGTTTAAGAAGTTAGAAAGCTATAAACGAATAGATGTCATGTGTACACTACTTAATTTGTGCCTTCCATTTGAGCTGCGCTTTTTAGGAACGTGTCTAGAAGAATTAGGTCGAAGAGATGCTCAAGATTTACGAGGAGTTGAATTAAGAGTCAATAATTCACAAGAGTTTATTAGTGAAATTATGTCGTTTCAACAAGGCCAGCCAACTGATATTAAACTTCGAAGGAAAATGGCTTTGTATTTGGCTTTAATGAGAGCGTGCAACAGAACAGGCGTCAATGAGCTCTTTCGAACGCTGGATCGTTGGGGCGATAGAGATTTTACAAAATTCAGTGATGGTGATCCGCTTCAAGAGTTATTACTGGTTTTTACTATGGCCACAAATCATCCCGTTTTTAGTTTCGAGCAGCGCATCAAATGTGGCGAAATTTATAGCAAAATAATATCGAGCAAAGCGCATCTAAATCAACAGTCCTCATCTACAAGTTCACCCATCACTTCTCCACTCTCATCAACGTCATCGTTTACTGTTCAACAGCAGCAGCATCAGCCTGCTTCTCCACCGCCTTTTCAATCGGCCACTACATTTCAACAGCCTCAGACTGCTCCACCTCCACCTCAATTGATCAATCCAGCCGCTACTCAACAGCAACTACCAAATCCAATGTTGATGCCAATGGCTTTTGGCCCGCAAGCTACAGTATGTATTTAAATTTTATTTTTCTTCTTTTACTCACTTCTCTCAAATATTTATGTTCACTCTCATTCAATCAACCATCTATCAGCACTTGTGTATTTTTTTTTGCTTCTGGTTTTCATTATTGTTGTGTCAATTCTTATCAAATACTACCATGTGAGTGAATGAATGAACACACACACACTTACGGTACATTTAATTATGTAATATATACGCTCATATAAAGATTGATATAGTAATTTTTCATATCACATTATGACCTCTTGTTAAGAAGTGTATGAAAATGAAAAGGAAAGAGAATTATAGAAATAAAATAGTTGCTTCTTGTGTAGTCAGTTAATTGATAAAAGATTTATTAGAATAACTTTTTTATGTGACAAAATGTAATATTTAGATTGCAAAAGAAATTTTATAACGTAATGAATAGTGTTGCTCGAGATAGTAGAGCAAAAAGAAAGAAAATAATAGGTATGAGTGAACATTTCGTATAAAAAAATCTGACACTTGTTGTGATTTTTTTGTTTCTTCTTATGTTGTGGCGGCAGTAGTATAAGAATAAGGAAAGAACTGAAACATGAATTTGTAAACACATTCTTCAAATATTTCGACATTCCTTATAATATAATGTATTAATGTTTATTTTCTTATAGCTTATTCCATCAGGTGATCCTACTTCAATCACATTATCAGTAGATAGTATGCCTTCTCATCTAGTACCAGCTCCTCCCAATATGAATATGGTTCAAATTCCAGCAGATTTTTCTACGCCGCCACCATGGCAAATGAGATATCAGCCACCAATTTATTCAACATTAGTTCCAATTGAGGTGAGCATAATTTTTTTTATAAAATGAAAATGATTAAAATTAAAGATTATAATTTTAGGCACAGCCTCCACAATATCCTCAGACAACATCGCCCCATTTGAGTCAACCGTCATCACCGACACACAGTAGAACTGGTAGTCCGACTAGACAACAACAACAACAGCAGCAGCAGCAAACACAACCACAGCAACAAACAAATCAAAATCCTCCTCCTCCGTCAGCGTCTCATCGAACTAGTAGGATTGGTCGAAATCGTCCCTCAACTGAAACTACGCCGCCACCACTTCAACAGCAGCAGCCATCAAATGCACAAACACAAGGAAGTGGCACCATAAATTATATGGGCAATGACATCATGGTCCAGACGCTCAAGAGTTTTGAAGATGTAAGTTTTGTAGACAAGCCTCACAAGCACAAAATATTGAAATCGCGTTTCAATAGTAAGGATAATTGATTTTGGTACCCTTTCGTGGCACCTTAAAAAGAAATTATAGACACACACACCTACCTAATAAGAAAAGAATATTTTATTTGTAAAATCAGATTAATGCTAAAATTTATGCATGATATATCATATTGGTATTAACATATGCGAATGAGATGAAATTAAAATAATTAAAAAAACAAGTAAAAATACGAAAAAAGATTGATAGATAGATTAGTTATAGAGAGAGATAGAAAGTCAAATCAATTATCATTACTGAAATGATGATGATAATAACTGCCCTTTTTAATTCAATTTATATAAATGTCTGGACATGATGATCAATAATCCCATTTTCAGTTAAACGTTGATGGTGCCATTTCTCAGCTACACTCAATTCGTAATGGCTATAATCGTCCTTCGAATGCAATTCAAAGACAAAATCATAAGACAAATTGGACAACGTTGCAATGGCAAATGCAACAACAACAACAGCAGCAAACACATGGTGTTTATCCAGTACATATGGATCAAATACAAATGATTTCACACAAGTCGTCAACGACGACTGGAAGCGAATCTGGTTCAGGTTCGTCCGGAGATGTTTCTCCGCCACCTCCAACAGCCACGCAAACTTCTCCTGATCCGAGTACATTACATGGTAATATAAATCAATCACAATCGAGTGCTATTAGAAACAAACAAGCATTAAATTTAAATAGACTGAACGGTGGCAGCAGCAGTAATAGTGGAGGAGGAGGTAACGGAAATCAAAATCAATTGCATCAAACTAATAGTAATAGTAGTAGCATAGATTTTAATGGAACAACCTCACAGACAAATCCCAATGTTAATGTTGCAAATGCTACGACACTAGTAACAAGCAACTCAAGTGGAAATCTACTGCACATAGGTGGACCAATGCATAATTATCCAACCTATAGAAATTTACCTGGAACTGCAACCATTCAAAGACAATTTCCCGCGCCAATCAACGGTGAAATTAATCTTAATCTATATCCATTTAGTCCTGGAGCGACTTTTATCGCAACACAGCCGCCAGTTGTGACTAACGTTGTGGCTCCAAATCAAACGCCTCAGTCAGCACGAGTGTCACCATCACAGACACCACCCGTCATTTTACCGACACCTTATCCAACAAATAAATTAGTACAATCATGTTTCAATTGCGGTTCTATAAATCATACGGGACTAAACTGCTCCGAAGCTTCAATGGAAGATGTGACGAGAAATGCTATCTATAAACTCGACTATACTGTGAGTACACAACCAGCAATGAGTCATCAATTTTCAGTTGTACCAGTCATGACAACTTCATTATCAAGCGGTAATTTAAATAATCAAATGCAAAATAGTAACAGTAATCTTTCTGCCGCTACCACTTCTGCTATCAGTACTCAAAATAGCGAGTCGGAGCCTTCTATAACCTTTATTGATTTAACACAAGATACAAGTAGCGATAGTAGTATTAGTAACAGATAAAACTAACTAGTCTACAATAATCTGACATTGTGTTAAAATCTTTCGTTAATAATTAATTGATCATGTGGATATGCCGGAAGGAAAATGATGGTTTGATTAAAAGACATCGTGCATTATGACACTCAAATTGCAAAAATAATTTTACACAGAATCTTTTTTTAAATCAAAATCATAGATGATGAGTATAAATTTTATTTCTATAAAGAAAAACACACATACACACATACACTCATTTAATAATTTCTACGTATATAGATGCATGTATTTTGTTTTAACATTGGTTTTAGCAGTTGTTGTGCCATTGTTTTATTCCTTATAATTTTTCTCTTGTATATATCAAAATAGCTAGATAGTGATAATTTTTTTTTTATTAAAAACATAATTTCGTTTCAAGAACTTTTCAAAATTTGACAGACACATACAGTAATACCTACATGTTTGATTGTTTTATATTTATTATGTGTAAATTGCAAGATGTTTTAAGAAAACATCAAAATAAAAAAATGACAATTTTTACTTCGGAGTCTAAGTGTCACCGAATATCGTATTGTTTTGTCTTTGAAAAAAAAGGAAAGAATGAGAGTGAAAGGGGTTCATTGGCCATAGGCTGTAATACAAGAATAATGAAATGTTGATAATGTTTGTTTTTCATTGTAAATCTTGTTAAATGAAACGCATATAAGTAATTTAACCTGTGGAAAAGAAAAAAGTATACACAAACACCTTTACAATTAGTAAGCTAGAAAAGCTTAAAACAATTGGGGAGAATAAAGTGATTGAGAGAAAAAAATTCGCATATCCCACACACACAAAGATTTTTGTAAAGAAAATAAATGCATGGAATAAATTAATAAATTGTAAAAAAAAAAGTTTTTTGGAACATACCTAATCTTTACAAGTAAAAAATGAAGAAATTTTTCGAAAGATTAAAATAAATTGTGAAATCGTTCATTATCATGAAAATAATAAGTTATAAAAATAATTCCACATTGCAGCAAAACTAAATTGTATTTGATGCATATAAAAGTGGAAGTTCTGTGATAGAATTGGGAAATGGTTGATTTAAGTAGTAGTCTTGTGTAAAAAAAATATAAAGATACAAAAAAAAACGAAAAAAATTTTCATTAACTTATCGCCTCATAACACTTTAATTTCCTTCCATCTTTTTTATATTAATTATTAATAATGATCAGTGTGCGAGTGTACAACGAGCAATAATAAGTTTGATTTATTGAAAAGTTTATCAGTTAATGAGAAAAAAAGTTAAAAATGGATAAAATAATATACCAAATCAAACTTGCTGCTTTCTGTCCTTTTAGCAATAAATAATGAGCAAATAAAAAAAAACACAAAAACTCAATTTTTTCCTTCTTCAATCAAGCTGTAAAGCATTTGTAATTTAAATTGTTGTTTAAAGGGCATTTTAAAATGTGAAAAATAGAGAAAAATATAGTCTTGATGTTACACAGCAAGCTGTTTAAAATAATAAAAGAAATTCCCAAGAAATACTTATGGCTTTCTATTATGGATACAAAAAACGTTGTCAAAATTACACAAAACGAAAAAAAGATGAAATTTTTAATAGAAATTTTAAGTAATAAGTAAGCAGCAGACACTTACTATAGAAAATGATCATCTTCATGTCTGTTCCTTGCACACAAAAAAATGAAAAAAATCTATCTAGAAATAGATATAACAAAAAAAAGTAAAGAAAAACTATCAAAAATCTTTCTTTATCATTTGATGTGTAATCCTAATCTAAACATCGATATTATTATTACTTGCTAAACTAATAGCAAAAAAAGATGAGCATCACAAATGTGAAACAAGTAATCGAAAACCACAACAAAAGTCTTTATTGAAAAATTCTTTTAAATTCATTTTTTACTTTGTTGTATCAGTAACATTAATTACCATCAAAATTATAGTCGAGTCTGATTATATTTCACACAAGAATTTTTTAAGTCTATTATTCAATAAGTACTCTTTTCTGAATTTCTCTGTTAAATTACCAAAAAACCGATTTATTTTAATATAGACAACAAAGATTACAATGATACCTCATCAATCAAAAAGAAGTAAATAAGTACGTTTTTTTTAATTTTTTTATTAAATTACACATTCAATATTAATTAAAATGGTAAAAACTGAATACTTTTATGCAATACGTATTTAGTTTTCAGCAATTGCGATGCTTAAATCTGCCTAAATTCTATAACTCTCTGAATTGAGAAGAAAATCAACATTTATGATTTTAAGCTTTCACAATTCTTCCTTTTACGGAAAAATTTTAAGTCTCATTTTTAAAATCCATATTAAGTATGATAAATAATATCAACTGCAAAACCCGTAATGAACAAAAAATTTTGCAAGCGTTAAAAATATATGAATAAAAAAATTTGATGAGAGAATGTTGAAGATGGTTAGCTAAAGTCATTGCATTCAATTATTGTTTAAACCTACACATGCATAATATATATTATCACAGAAATTTCCTTTTTTAATGTTCTTCATTTTTTATACAAAGTAAGACGACTTAAAGAGAAAAATCGAAAATAAAAATGGAATCTATAAGTTTTTTAAAAAAAAAAGAAGTAAGCGAATGGAAAAATATTGTAATGATAAATTAAACACAGGATGTGGATGCGTTTTAGATTAAACTAAAATAAAAGAATTTGATTCATTTAAGTGTATAAATATGTAAATAGTGAATAGAGAATAAACTTTTAAGAATGCATGAAAATATAATTTATATGAAAAAATAAAGCAACAACAACAACTTATGAAAACTGTCTTTTTTTTATCAATGCAGAAACATGATTTTTTCAGATAACCAGATACAAATACTTTTAAAATTAAAATATAGTTTCTTTATTTCCTCTACTTTTATAATAAGATAATATTCAAAATTAAAATTGATAATACATGTGCAATCAAACATTTATCAGTGAGGAGCTGTACATAGAGTAGCATCAATTTTTTTGAGCCACGGAACTGTCAGCAAAAGTTTCTTACGATATTGTACATCAGATGCAATCGGATTTCTTTCTAAATAGACAGTTTCAAGTTTTGGATTGTCCTTTAATTGATCAACACATTTCCAATTGCTGATCTCATTATCGTTTAGCCAAAATTCGTTCATTTCTTTCAAGTAATGAACATTTTCTATGATTTTAATATGATTCTTGGCCAAATCGAGAGTTTCAAGCAAAACATTATTATCTAAATTTTCAATTTTCTCGATACCATTTTCAGATAGATACAATTCAGTTAAATTTTTAAGGTTTTCGAGACCTTCAATTTTCATCAATCGATTGCATTGGACACTCAAGCATTCCAATTTCGTCAATTTATCTAAATTTTGAATTTTGGTGATTTTATTCTTTCCCAAGTACAAATGTGTGAGATTTGTTAAATTCTCGAGGTTTTTTATTTCCTGAAAAGAGAATAATATGTATACATATATGTGATCTATAAATAAAAGTACGTCACTAATAAATCAATAATCATTCTTTCCAAATGACTAAATAAATAATAAAGTTCATACTTACACGAATTTTATTATCACCAAGCTCGAGCATGGTTAAATTGGTAAGGGTTGATAGATTTTCAATAATTTGTATTCTATTCGATATCAGAAAAAGCTTCTGAAGTTTAACCAAATTTTCCAAGTTTTCGATTTTAGTCAAACGATTGAAGCTAATATCTAGCCAACTAGAAAAGAAGTTTAATTAAAAAGTCAGAAGACTATTAAATTACTGAAAACTTACTATAAATTAACTAGTGCATCTAAATTCTCGATTTTAGTAATTTGGTTGTCATATAATTCTAACTCCTCAAGAGTTGTAAGTGTATCAAGATTCTCAATCTTTTTGATTAAATTCCATCGCAAATACAATCTTTTTAAATTTCTTAATGGCTCTAAGTTTTCAATCACGCTAACACGTCCGTGATTTAAGTCTATCAATTGAAACTTAATGAGTAAATTTGAAGTCATAAAAGTATTTTATAAAACAATTACCGAGTTCTTCTTGTTCAGGATCCAAAATTTGAATTTCTTGAATCGCCTCATTTTCATCATGAACTGTCTCGACTTTTTCTATCTCATTGTTGGCCATTTGTGCTATATTTATATTAAATTACTCGATTTTGTGAAATTACAATTTTTAGAAAATAATAAAAACAACAATAATATGAAATCAGGGTTTTAAAAAAACGGTTAATAAAATAAAAATGTTGGATTTTTTTTTAAACTTCTATATATTTCTTCTACGTTTATGTTTCTATTTTCTATTTTCAGTATAATCACTAAAATATAGTTGAAACAATAAATTAAATAAATTTTCCTAAAATTTTTATTCAAAAAGTTAAATAAATCTGTTTAGAAATTTGGAGTACGTTCACTACACCAAAAAAAAATTCAGTTGAAAAATTTGAAAAATAAGTTTATGATCGAAATACTTGTTTTTATTTAAAATTTTATTTTGTTAGTTTATTAAAGCAAAATACGTCTTTGATCGTGATTATAAAAAACTATGGATGAATTTCGAAGAGGTATTGACCAGAAAATTAAAAATATTGAGCTGCTTTCATTAAATATTGATAATTGTGCACGGGTAAGAAAGTTTAAAAATGGCTTTAATATTTTTTATTTGCTTATATATTGTTCATAATTCTGAAATAGGAGTTTAAAGAAAATTGTGAATCATACAAAAATAAAGCGAGAGATATTTTAAAGAAGAAAAATGTTATTAACCCGAAACCAATTAAGAAACTTATGCGCGCGATTGCTGAAGATGAAGGTGATGAGGAAGACATTGCAGAGCCTGAATTTGTCAAACCAAATGTACCAAAATCAAAGCCTTTAGCAGAAACAACTGCAATAAATTCAGATAGAGAAAGCTTAAGGCCAGTAAGATCGGCAAAAATCAATGCCAAGAATAATCTTGTAAGTATAAATATATATAATATTTCTCTTATAACATTGATTTATACGTTATTTTTCATTTATACATATAGAAAGAGATTCCTACGCATATTAAAATGCGAAATGATAATAATGTGGCAGTGGTTATTAAAACTGAACGATTGAGTACTGCTACTAATAAGGGTAGCAGAGATTCTCTAAAAGAAAATTCTCAACCAAACGACAAACGTACATCCATTGATGAGGGTGTTCATATGAGTGCCGAATCTGATATGCAATCTGAACGAAATGATGGAAGAAGTATGTCAGTGGAATTTGTTCCAAGTAAACCAATTCAAATTGATATCACAGCTGATGATGATAAAATGCCGCCACCACCTTTACCCACAAAGAAAAAGACTCGAACGAAACAAAAACAAGGATTAAAACAATCAGATTTACCGGATGATCCTGTACAACCAATTTTGCGTATCACTCGTTCTAAAATTAAAACTGAGAAGCAATCAATTGACAAATCTGCTTCTACATCTAATGTTGACAAATCCAAGGATATGGTAGATAACAGTAGTATTCAAAAGAGCATTTCTGAAATGACAACAACTCAAGTTAATGAGACTATTAATAAGAAAGGAAAGACCAAGAAATATCCTATGCCAATTATAATTAAAACTGAGAGACTCAGTAAGGAAAGTGTCAAAGAAGATATTTTAACACCACCACCAACATTAGAAGATAAAGTTTCTGAAAAGAAGAACGATATTAAAAAGAAGAGTAAGAGTCTAGAAAAGATAAATACACCGTCAGCATCTCTTCAAAATAATGATATACCCATGAATGAAACGGTTACTATTTACAAAAATATTCCAGTAAATGAAACTGTCACAATTGAAAATCGTGTTGTTAATGAAACTGTCACAATCGAGAATCGTGGTATGAATGAAACTGTGACGTTGGAAAAGAATCCAAATCCCCATGATAGCTTAATGACAGAAGATAATGATGAAGATGAATTGGTGAATGAACCTTCACCGCCTCATATAGTGCCGGTAATCAATAAAAAATCCAGCATTCAACAACCATTACCGTTGAAATTGAAAAAGAATGAAGTCTTCAAGTGAGTATTTCTTGCTATTTTTCAAAATATATTTTTTTATAATTTCTCAGTGTTTATTCTTCCAAAAGTCCTTACTTGTCGAGTCCAGTAAAGCAGAAAGTTCAAGCTTTTGAAAAACATTCTACTCTTAATACACCGGATGTCATTAAAGCGCCGTCATCGTCGTCAAAATATGTGAGATATTCAAACTTTTTTAGTTTATATAAATTATTTATTAATTTTTCAATAGAACACATTAAAGGCTGGAACCCCATCAAAAATTGGAGTATATACATCAAAAACTACTCCTTTAAGCAGCGCTAAGACAAAATATTTGTCGGCAGTAGCGAGTAGTGCTTCTTCATCATCTGCATCATCTTCTAAAACATCAACAAAGAAATATACATCTTTGAGTCATGATCCACAAGAAGAAAAGAGAAAGCAACGTGAAGAAAAACAACAAAAAGCTCAATTGCAACGTGAAGCAATTGAAAAACAAAAACGCGAACAAACGTTACAGCAGCAGCGTGAACGTGAAGAAAAATTCAGAAAACTGATGATGGAAAAAGAAGAACAGAAGCGGCTTGAAGCTTTGAAGAAGAAACAGTTGAAAGAAAATCAAGAGAGGAAATATCAAGAAGAGAAGCTTAAAGAAAAAACAAAAGAGGAATTTATAACTCCTAAAGAACCAGTATCAGCAAGTAAAGATAATAGCCTTTATATTAAAATGCAAAAACAGATTATGATGGACAAAGCAGCACAGCAGCAACAACATAAGAAAAAACTTCAAAAAGATTCTAATGCATATTCGTTTGATATGCTTAACACTGACGATTCAACAGATGATGAATCAAAACCATCAAAGAAACGCCCTGATCCTCCACAATGGAGTCGAAGTATGATTTTCATTATTAACAAATTTTTTTATATTAATTTATATAATTTTTTATTTTCAGAGCAATATCGTTCCAAATTGATTTCGATACAATCATTCACAAATTCCAATTTACTGGATTCTCTTTTCTCTTCACAACCAATTACAGTTGATTTGAGACAAATTTTTCCATCAATTGAACCACGTAAATTAGTGCGCAATTCAAGTGCAGTTTGGAATACACCACCACGTTATTCCCAAATTCCTAAATATTAAATAATAGAGTGGTTTTATAATTTTTTCACTTCTTTTAATGATAACGCGCTCATATTTTATTTTAATGTTCATTTATTTTTTTCCGTTTATTTCAATGAATTAATATTGATTTAATTAAATTACAATACATTATAAATAACGAATATGCATATGTCATTTTAGTATTAAAAATATTTTTTCTATGTTCAACTTTTATATAAAGGAAACATTTTTTTCAATGTTACAATTTCAGTCTAGAGTTGTTAAAATACTAGCGTGATAATTGAAGTTCAGATTTTAAAAAGTCAATGGTTTGTGTCATAATTGATTGTAAGATGAATTCACTAGTGCATACATAACAAACATAATGTTTGAAGCCCAATAAATTTAAATCTTCAGGACAGCTTACGACTATGTAGCTGTTTGGACTCTGTTGATTTAATTCATGTATTTTCATTACTGATCTTCTATTGTGTTCCCATTTTCCGCCACTTTTCTCAATTAACCATCGTAAAAAGCTCGGTGCAGGTTTGACTGATGGTGTAATATAGAAAACTCTGTTTTCAAATAGTCTATTTCTAATTGGTGATTTAACGACAGCGGGAATGTCACATTTAAAGTTTGCTTTCGATAAATCATTTATCCAATAATTTTCTTCTTGTTGAAAAAAGCCAGCTTTTGCACTTTCTTCAATCCAAGTTGAATATAAAATGTATTTTGCGACACAAAGTGCATTTAAAAATTTAATAGTTCTATTTGGTTTAGTCATTACTAAATGAGTCATTTCATTTATATCTGATGTCACACGTCCACCAAGAATCCTAAGAATCATAAAAAAGAATTATATTATTTTAATCCATTATATTGTTATAATATAAAACTTACGTTACAGCTTGCATGAGACCATCAATATTGTCAACATGTGAAAACATAACAATTGGAATTTCATTTGAATCAGGTTGACGAATGCATGTAATTTCATTTGGTAACGTTTCCAGAAATGGGATAGTTCTCATCTTTTTTGCACGTTTAGCAGGTGGCTCTAATTGAGATCGTTTTAGTCTTTCATGAGCTTCTTGTGTCAAGTTTATTGGTGCTTTCCATGCATCTATAAATTTTTTATCAATATTTTATATTACTCAATAATAATTTATAAACTTACTCATTAATTGTGGTAATATTGAATGATCAATTCTAAGGGGTTGTGGAAGATTAAATTGTTGATACTTTGGTGCATCAAATTGAGATATCATGCTAGTATTGCCTAATAGAAGATCACTCAACCAAACTACATTAACCATAGGAATATTAAATTCCTTGGCATGTAAATATTTCTTATTTGTCTGATCTAATCGTTTGCAAACTAAAACTGTATTTTGCTTATTTAAATAGGTTGTGAGCTTCGCTCCACTTTCTTCAATCATTCTTTTAATTCTTTCGCGTTCGTCACCTTCGAAGCCCATTATTGATGCTATGTGCTTCATTCCAGGTTTAAGAGAACCAAAAACAGCCGACGAGGGAAAATGTATTGCTAAAAAAATAAATTACATTAGAATTTTATAAACAAATTAATAGTAATAATAAAATGTCTCACCTTGCCATGGTGGAATGACCTGTTTTTTCAAAATAATATCATTCAACCAATATGCAGTAACACATCTCTTATTATCTCTAATAGCTTGCATGACAATTCCATGTTTTTGAGTTCTACATAAAACATGAGTCACTTTCAAATTATAACATGCTTCTATCTCACCACCATGATGTTTAATAGAAAGTTTCCAGTCGGCAAGATCATCTTCATTTGTTTCATCATATTCAACAATTAGGAAATGACAGCCAAGAAGAAATAGTTCAGACGGAAGTTTTAAATTCGGATTGTGTCCATAGAATTGGAATTGAGGACGATTGACAATTTGTGGCGCACGACCAGGACTGAATGGAGGTTGAGTTTTGATATTAGTACTTGGTGATTGTGGCATAATAACTTGTGGTGCCATTTGATTTCCAACAATCACTGGAGAAGTGGGAACAACAATACCTGTTCCACCACTTTGTGCATTTGTTATATTTCCCAATGTTCTTCTTTGTTGAATTTGTGAATGAGATTGAACAATCGCTTGTGCTCCGGGCATTTGAGATTGAATTTGTTGCTGCTGTTGTTGCAATACAATCAATTCTTGAGGATTTCTGACTGGTGTCATTCCTTGAACATTCAATGCATTGTGTTGTGCAGTCATCATTCTTAAAGTTCCTGCTGCTGATTGTTCGACCACTCCAGCTGTTGTTGCATCAACCATCGAAATTACATTACCATTATTTCCACCTAATCGATTGCTTAACATATTAGCTAATGCTGTTTTTGTTTTAGAACTTGAAACACCATTTGCATCATTTGGAGCGGTTAAAGTTTGTGGTAAAGTTTGTTGAGCGATTCCTTCTAAAACACTTTCCTGTGCATTAACTGTTGGAAAACCTTGACCTCGAGGAGAAACAGGCGTTTGTACATGATTACCTTGCAATTTCTGATTTTGTAATTGTTGCAAACGTTGAAAGTGTTGTTGCCTTTGCAATTGCTGCTGTTGAGGAGTTGCATTTGGATCGATTTGTATTTGTGTAATGTTTGCATGCTGATTAGATCCAGGTGCATTAATTTGTGTCATTCCAACTTGGTTGGGCTGACGAATTAGAATCTGACGACGTTGATTTTGTAACAATTGTAATTGTTGAGGTGTCAAACCTGGTGCTACTTGCGAACGAATAACAATGTGATGTTGAGTTCTTGGTCCTCCCGGAGTTTGAACTCCAGGCCTTTGTTGAAACATTACACCTTCCCTTTGTTGTTTATTATGTAGCTGCTCCAAATATTCTTGCTTTTGAGCATGATCCATTCTTTGAAATTGAAGAGATGATTGTGCATCTAAATAAATTGGACCAAAACGTGGTCCTGAAGCTCGAATAAATTGTTGACCAGATGCTCCAGTTGGATTTGCCGTAATAATGTGCTGTTGAACGACAGTTTGTTGAACAATTGGAGACTGAGGTGTTGCCTGAGTCTGTTGAACAGGATTCTGTTGTGTTGGACTTTGTGGAATCCATTGACGAGTTTGAATTTGTCCTTGCTGATTAACTGCTGTAGTTGTTGCACCAACTTGATGAGGAGGATTTGCTTGAGCTTGAATAATATTCATTTGAGGATTAGCTTGAGGAATTCCTTGCGACATTGTTTGTGGTTGCTGCTGCTGTTGTTGTTGTTGTTGAGAAATAATTTCTGCAGTGCCACTTTGCAACTGTTGTGCGATTTGTTGTACAGCTTGAGCTTGTGTTAAAGTTTGACTTGTCTGAGGAATAAGAGGTTGAGTTTGTTGTGTACTTCCTCCAACAACTTGTGGATTGATGATATTTTCAACATTTTGTTGCTGTATTTGACTTCCAGCCAATGTGGTTTGATGTACTTGAATAATCTGAGATGGTTGTCCGGGTTGTTGCTGGACAATTCCTTCATTGCTTGATATCAATTTTTGCTGAATGATTTGTTGTTGAGCTGCGATTTGAGTTTTCTGAAATTGGTTCTGTTGAGGTGTTGTGAATCTTTGATTTTGTATTGTCATTTGATTTGCATTTTGCAGTTGATTTATTATTACAATATTCTGACGTCCTCCTTGATTTTGAATTATGCCCGTTTGTTGATTTTGTACTTGCTGCTGCTGCTGTTGTTGTTGTGAAGTTTGCTGAGTTATCATAGTAGTTGGAGACGACGGAACTTGCACTTGAGTTGACTGTTGCTGTTGTCCTTGTAAATTTTGCCCAATTTGAGTGTTGGATATATTCTGATTTGATTGAATTGTTGCATTAGGACCACCAACTTGAATTGATTGCTGCTGCTGTTGCTGTGTTATGGATTGACTGACATTCTTTTGAAGAATTTGACTGCTACTACCATCAGGATGTTGAATTTGAATGATTTGTTGACCTTGTTGAATAATTTGCACATAATTTCCACTACTGGCCGTTTGAATTTGTTGCTGTTGCGATTGTGTACCTTGCGGATTTATTGTCGTTTGTTGCTGTTGTCCAACAGTCTTTATGTTGGGATTGGTATTCTGATTAATTATAAATTGCTGATTCTGTGGTTGATTAGTGGTTAGAATTTGTTTCATTGTTTGGTTTCCAAACTGTTGATTAATTATGTGCTGCTGTTGTTGTTGACCAGATGTTTGATTTGTCATTTGATTCTGTTGAATTATGTTTCCTGCAGGATTTTGAATGAATTGTTGCTGAGCTTGATTTACGATAATCTGCTGCTGCTGTTGTATACTTCCTGTACTACTTGCTCCTCCAATGATTTGTTGATTACTTTGAAATTGTTTTAACTGTTGCTGTTGTGCAAGTAACTGTTGTTGATTTTGAGTAGATTGTTGCAACTGTTGTGATATCAATTGAATTTTTTGATTTCTCGCATTATTTTCCATTTGTTGCTGCAATGATAATTGTCGCTGCTGTTGCTGTTGAATATTTGCTTGATTATTACTAGCAGTCGTTTGTTGTATATTAACATTCATTTGAATTTGATTTTGTTGTGTGACATTTTGTTGCTGCTGGTTTTGATTTTGTGGTTGTATGATGCACACATTTGTAGGATTAGCCGATTGAGGACTATTTATTTGCGTCATTGGTTGTTGTTGTTGTTGCATATTAGCTTGAACTTTTTGAATTTGATTAACTTGCATAATTGTGCTTTGATTTTGACTTTCATTTCCCCCACTCGATTGAGCACTCAAAGAAGATGTTTGATTAACAACAGGTGATGAAGGAGGAGCATTCGAAACTGAAGACTGTTGAGCAGCTTGGGCAGCACGTTTTGCTTGCTCTTGCATTTGTTGTTGTTGAATTTGACTTTGAATTATTTCATTAATTTGTTGCGGTGTGTGTTGCATTTGAACCATTGGCCGAGCAGGCCTCACATTTTGCTGCAAATGATTTCGAATGATTGATGGCGATTTCAAATCACTGGAAGTCGAAATCATTGTTATTTTTTGTTGTTTCATTGGAGAAATCAATAGATTCGGATGATACATGTCGGCTTCAACTAATCTCTTATTTTTCAAACATTCGAGAACCCAATCGGGCGTTACTATTGTCATTTTCACTAGTCCAGCTAACTTGAGAGCAACAGATTGAGCCGTTCCTGAAATCAAGTGAGTCACCTTATTATCCAATACTTTTTGCACAGTCCCACCATGTAGTGTAATCATTGCATATAACTTCAATCTATCTGACTGATCAATTTGATTCATTGCAAATATAAAATTATGAAAGAGTTTTCCTTGCGTGCCGGGTGCATAAGCTTTGCAATATGCCAACTTATTTATTTTTAAGCTATCTAAAATCCATTTTTCTGTCACAGCTGGAATTTCATAAAGTTCTCTAGCCTCCTGAACGTGTGACTCCTCATAATTTTTCCCACAAAGTACATGTGTGGCTTTCTCCATTGTAAATTTTGACATTTGTCCTTTGCCATTTTTTAGTGAATCCAGCACCTAAAATTTTTTCATCAATTTTTATATGAGCAATTATTAAAAATTTTATGAATTTCGCAATATTTTTGAATAATATAGGAAAATGATAAGGAAAGTTAAAACGAGAGTTCAATAATGCCATTTTAATTGAGATAAGCGTTAATGATGGAAGCTCAGAATTTTTATTCTCAAATTATCACCTTTTTCTCGGGATCTCCACTTATGTAAACAGTCACACCTTGAAATAGACTGTTTTCGTTCATATTTATACACTTATTTTGACTCAATTGAGTCTTAATTTTCCGAAAAATTAAAAATAAACATTAAATTTTTTAAAAAGTTGAAAAAGAATTACAACCAAAGCTTTTCGAAAATGCCACCACCTCTCTTAAATGGCCATTTAATATCTTGTTTCACTTGATAGTAATCATGTAAAGACATAAGCGCATTAAATATTAAGCTTGACTCTTTTACTCTATAAGAATAGACAAAGTGTAAAAAATTTTTTAAATTTTAGCTAAAAAATAAATTTTTTTTTTGTCGAAAATATTTATTAGAAATTGCAAAATTATCACAAAATAAGATGGAGAAGAAATTAAAATATTGATAAAGACGTACTAGAAGTAATATTGCAATCAAAACAAATTTTTGGCCACAAAATATATTAGATTTGATGAGAAAATAGAATTTTACGTAAAAACTTTCAACTTTTCATCAAAAAAGTAGATCAGCAAATTAGCAAAAGAAGCGAAAATATTATGCGTAGTTCATTATGTGTTCTAAATGCAACAACGGGAGATAATTTAAGCATGAATTTTCCCGATTATGAGCAGCTAAGCTCAGACCATGCACGACTTTTAATTCTAATAAGAGGAATTGGCGTAAGTTTTCTTCTCTCACACACAATATAGAATTCTGATGATTTCTCTTTATCATCATTTTTAATCTCTCTTTCACAGCCAAACAAGCCACGTTCTCTTCAAAAGATTTTCGAGCGCATACAAAAAATCGATAATGTGAAAATCAAAGGTAATTAATTGCTTCTTAATACCATAATTTCTGATCGATTGACAACTTTTTCTTACTACAGACTCAAATGGACAAACGAGAGATATTTTTATAAGATATGTTCGAGATCATGCAGTAGAGAATAATGACTGGGGTGATTTTCAGACGCATAGAAGGTAATGTATGATTTATAATTTTTCATTTCAATAATTCATAATCTTTTTTAAAGGCTTTTAGGTCTTATCACTGTTGGCCGATTTGATTCTCAAGGAGAGTTGAATGAGCTGTGTCGTGTTCATGAAAGTTTAAAAGTAAAATACACATCAACTTTGTATGACTCACGAGCAATTTTATTTGCACCAGCAAAAACAAATGAGTCTGACGAAAAGACTTTAGATTCGTGCATAAGTGAAAACTCATTAAATGGCTTTAAGCTTGAAAATGATGAACAGAAAATACTGGCTGATAACAATATGGTTTTGCCTACAATATTCAAAAGTCGTGGATTCTTTTACACTGAAAATAGCTCTTGTTCCAATCTAGAATCTCGAATACATGATTTTATAAATGCACTTTTTTGGATACTCGAATCAAAGCGTCTTGAACGATCGAAGGAGAAATTCGATAAAGTTAGTTTGTTATTGGCACCATTTGAAAAGAAGGATTTTGTTGGATTGGATATGGAAAGTCGAAATAATAAAAAGAGAATAATGGGAAGAGTGACGAAAAATCTGGCTGATTTAACACTTCAATGCGGACTGATTGCGGAAAGTTTAAATTACTATCATGCAGCATCAGAAACATTACGATCGATTAGCGACTCGCTCTGGCTAGGGGCTGCTCAAGAGGGAATTTGTGCAGCTTCATCAATGATTCTCTATCCGCATTTAAGGCATTCTGTAAATTTTCATCGTAATATAAGTTTACAAGGAAATCCAAATGCTCTCAATGAGAAAAATTCATCGTCACCTCAAAAAAATGTTCATAGAGCGTCTGATGGTAGTCGTCAAATAATTCAACATCGCAAGCTTGATTTAAAAATCAATCTAGATAAGTCTCAAAATCAACATAACGAAATGTCATCCAATTCGTCTTCATCCGCAGACTCCACTACTGTCTCAAGTTCATCATCTGCCAACAGCCTTTCTTCTTCAAACGATTCTGATAAGAGAACCTCGAGTAATGGTTCACAGCATACAACGTCTATGCCCGCAAATATTCTTCAACCAGACGAAATCTCTAGTCGTTATCGAGAGGCCATTATAAACTACAGTAAATATAGAATGGCAGGAATAATTGAAACTGAAGCAGCCCTTAAGGTAATTTAATAAAACAATTAAAAATTGGATTTTATAAAATTATTGTTTATTTTTAGGCTGCACGGATATGTATTGAGCAAAATCATAATTTGGAGGTAGCCATGTTTCTTCAAAATGTCCTGTACATTAATCTCAATATGAATGAGCAAGAAAAAGTGAGGAGATTTGAAACATTAACTGAACTTTATCAACAAATTGGATATCATCGAAAGGCTGCGTTCTGTCAGCGATTAGCTGCATGGCGTCACATTGCTCAAAACAACACTAATCCTGATTGGACTGCATCGTATCGTTTAATGTTAGACAGTTTCAAAGGCCATAAATTATCTCTTGAGCCAACAGAAGTACTTGAAAGTAATCAAGGATGGCCTTGTCTTCAAATTGATTTGCTACAGCAGCTGATTGGAGCTGCGAGACGATTAGGACAATCAGCTTTAGCCACAAGACACATGACATATTTACTGCAAACGCAATGGAAAAATCTATCAATAAGTGAACAAAAAGAAATGGCTTTACAACTTCAAAGTTTAAGTGCACAATGTGAAGGAAGTCCTGTTCCTTTATATTTAGAAAATGGTACATTCATTCCTCCGGCAAATTTAACAGATCTTCCTTACTGCGAATCGTTTCAATTGAAAGATCTGCCAGCGAGTTTGCGTCCCCATAAAATTGAAACTAGTAAAGTCGATCAAGGGCCATTTTTATTTACTCCAATTCACTTTAACTCATCGATTGATCGTCGAACGGCTCAAGCAAAAAAACTTGATCGTGAAGTTAGTTTTTCTTGGGTGCAACATGATAAAAGTGAAATTGAAATTAAACTTATAAATCCACTTCCTTTTGAACTTCAAGTGAGTGACATGCGATTATTGACTGATGGAATAGTGTTTGAATCGTTACCCCAAAGTATAGTAATGTCATCGAATGCGCCTATGACAATTTCATTATTCGGAACTCCACTTGAAGTCGGTGAGCTAGAGTTAAATGGTTACAGTACACATACACTTGGTGTCAAATCGAATTGTCGTCTCAAGCATATGTTCGGTAGATGTTTCCCTACAAACTATAAAGTCAATGTTATATCAGCGCTTCCAACAATAAATATAACAACATCATTACCGCAAGCAGCAACATTTAGTGGCCTTTCTAATAATGACGAAGTAATAAATTCAGCAAGTGCAACTTTATACAATGGTGAAACACAAGAGTGCATAGTGACATTTGAAAATACGAGCAACATACCGATTGAAAGTATAGAGACAACACTTCAATCGAGTTTCGATCAGAAACTACAAAATAGAATATTTAGTTATGATGTTGAAGAAATCCGAAAGCAATTGCCAATTGAGCCGGGTAAAAAAATTGATTTTCATGTAAAAATATTTGCAGACGCTGATTTTGTTGGACCCATTGCTTCTGGCATTAACTCACTCTCACCTCATCAAAATGATGGACCTTCTTCATTGAGCGGAGTAAATTCTCTTTTATCACACTCACGTGTTGGTTCGCCCATTCAAAGATCGAGAAACAATGAGCAAAATATGAGCTTTAGATCATCAACGACTGCTTCAGGTGCCACAGTAAATTCAGGACATTCCTCACTAGCAACTTTAAGTTTAGGAGCCATTATGAATGCAAGCAATCAAACTAGACAATTGGAATTTAAGTTAGTGTTTAAGTACAGTGGAGGAGTTGCGTTAAATGAAAACTATTGTAGACATTGTGCATTAGCTATTCATCTTGAATTGATTCCAAGTTTACAAATTACAAATTGGGATGTTTTGCCCGCAGAAATTGCATCACAATTTTATCTTGTTTTGGATATTGCAAATTTGACCACACAAGAAGTTTCTCTGAAATATCCAAAAAACAAAACTATGCTCATTGAGCCGAAGGAAAGTTGTCGAGTACCAGTTCCTGTTGAAAGATGTCCTTTGGATAAAATTCTTAGTGATTATCAACAACAACAGCAGCAGCAATATAACTCTAGTAAGTATTACTATATTTCATAAACTTATGTTTAATTTAACTTTATAAAATTATCATCAATAGATGAATGTGGAATTACATTTAGTGGGACATCAGATGTCGATCTTTCAGAAAAATTGTGTGCTGAACATATAGCAAGTTTAGTCGATTTGAAATGGCAATTTTCAACATCAGATAATTGTGGTATTGCATCACTAAGAGGCATATCACTATCGTCAACAATGCTAGATCTTGTAACAGTAGCACCTATTCAATTTTATGTTAAAATCAACGAAAAAGAAGTGTCTCCGTCTGACGAAGTGAGTGTCTCGACTGGAACACAAATAATGATAGAGTTAAGTGTTAGAAACAATCAAGCAAATGCTCTCAACAATTTGATGTTGACACTACAATTCTATCAAGACTTTCAAAATGGTGTTCACAACTATCGACTTGAGACACGAGTCACCACGAGTGGTCCTAATTAGTAAGTAAATTCTTATTTGTTTGAAAAATCTTAAATTCTATTTGTTTTTACCATTATATAGCACATTTATTTCATCATTAAATAAAAATGAAATAGCATCTCACAAATGCGCCGCAATATTCTTCACACCCGGACGATTCAAAGTTGATATTCAATGTAAAACTCAATCGTCATCGTCTTCGGGACTATCAACTGTTAGCAATGATACTCATCATACTTGGAAATTTATACCCCCAATTGAAGTTTTAGTGAATTGACTATAAATAAATCCGCAAGATAAATAATACGTACATACCATAAATATAAAACGTATGTAATCAATTGTTTATATGTATCTTATACTTAATCACTTGTTATGTTATGTTTAAACCTACTACAATGGAGCATTGTTAAATTGAAAACGAATACAATTTAGAATTTTATTGGGTTCGGTTTTTATCTAGTTTCTTCTTGTTTTTCTCATCTTTTTCTCTTTTTAATTGGTTATTAATAAAAAAAAAATGAAAATAAAATATTTCCATTTCATATAGAGTGAGAGTAAATCGAATTAATGAGGACTAAAAATCTCTTACTTTATGAAAAATTGAAAAAGATAAAAATATTGCATAAAGACATAAAAGAAATATTTATTTTTGTTCAATAAAAGTTATCAAAATGAATTACTAATGGGAATTTTTTATTGTAAATTCTTCGAACACTACATGGTACAATGTAGTGGCATGACATTAAATATAATTTTAGTGTTTCTATGTAACGCAAAACAAGATCTTGATTATCGGTATTTCATTTAATGACAAGCATTACTCGGTCTTCATTTTCATTTATTTAAGGACGTAGTTTTGATGAAATAATACACTTTTTTTCGGCCTGACCTTCAAAACACATTTTCAATAGATTCGGCGAATGAAGATGAAAATTTTGGAGTACACAACCTACACGACGTTCACTTTACACATTATATACATAGATTACAAAACACAGTACATGATGACGTCATGAGGGGCTTGTCTGTTTTTTAATATGTGTGAGTTCAGTTAATACATTAAAAAATATTTCATATCAGCACAATAATTTTTTTCTCTGTTTCATCAGCTTTTAGTGAAATTAGTCAGTTATTTATGTTTACGCCAATGATGATAGTGACCGACTATCAAAATAATGAAATATAAATAAATTGTGAATTTTACTGTCATTCAATTTTGCTTAAATTGGCACACTTCTTCAATTTATGTTTATATAAATTAAGCAATAAATTTAGACGCATTCCCATTCTATTGTCGCCAATTTAAATTTAAAAAGCTATTGATTAATTTTAATTTTCACATGTGGATGTTTGATCAACAAGCTGTGTAAATATGAAAGAACAGCCGAGAAGGAATTGAATGATGATAAGGTAAAAAAGTGTCTTAATCAAGGTCGTGAATTTCTTCAAATAAAATACTGATGATAAAGTCTGTGAAAATGAATTCTTTATCGCAATCGGGCGACAACAAAAATTGCTTTATGTGAAAAAGCTGTCGCACACGTGATTTTCCATTAGCAGCTTGCTAAGAATAAATATTGAAAGACGATGATTTACAAAGTAATAAAAGATTTAGCAAATAACTTTACTTTATTTACACAAACTCTTTATTTATTTTCTATCGAAATGTGTCATATGAAACTTGCAGTTCCAGCAAGATGAACATTTCTCTTTAAATTAAAAAATCATATAGCACGATTTAAGTTGAAGCAACATGTGCACCAGAAAAAGAGAAATAGAGAAGGAGCTGAAAAATGCTAATGAACTTTTTATTCGATACTATGTTTTTTCTTAATTTGATTCCTGTGATATATAATTTTTTGCTAACATGACTTTTTTTGTCATAATCCATATTCCCACATTTAAAAATATTCACAAATACAATTTAAACCGGCTTAATTTTTTTTTGTGAGCGCATTGCATTTACACAGCTGCTTAATTGTGTATCGATGTTAATAAGAGACTAGTAAAAGTATTAATGAGTAGACATTAAAGAATGTCTGATATATAGCGGATTAATATATTGAAAAAAAAATTATTTTTTAATAATTACATTGACACTACTACCAATAAGTATACACCAACACTACGTCAGTTTTTAGTTTTTTTTTCCTTTTATTTTATTTATTTCACATTTTTACTGTTCTCACTCTTAGTTGCTCGTGTACTCTCGTGCTTGTTGGACGAAAAAATTCTCTTGGCGAAAAAACTTAAAATAATATTATTGAACAGTTCTGGTGTGTGAAAAGAAGGAGAAATAGAAATAATAAAAATAAAAATTAATCAAAAGAAGTTTTTACTGTTCGCTTTACGCCAAAAGGAAGATTTTTTATTTATATATATTTGCAACTTGTCTGACGATTTTTTCGTGACTTTTTATAAAAGCAACCTTTTTTATTTAACGATTCTTTGCCGTCTTGTAAGTGCAGCAAAAGGAAGATAAACTAAATAACTTGTTTTGTGCATTTCTTGTTGTTTAATTTGTGCTCATAATTCACGCAAGAGGCGAAGAGATACATGCTTTAAAAAATAAATATATTTTAACGATAAGCCAACAAAAAATATATTTTTCTTGATTTGTTGACTATTAAGGCTTCGTTTTTTATAAATCGCGCGACACTTATCAACAGTCTTTATCAGCAAATATTATAAATAACAATTTTTTTTAATTCATACTAAACAACGTTCATTGATAAATTCCTGAAAAAGGTGGGTGTGTATTTATATTGAAAGAAAAAAAATAGCGAAAGACATAATTAGAGCAAGAGAGAATGGGTGAAAAGTGCAAAAATTTTATCGTCATCGTGCATATATCGGCATGCATGAGCGTAAAACGAGAATGTTCTTGTGACTAAACCAGGTTGTTGACTTTTCGAATGCATTTGTGAACGAATGAATGAGCAACCGCAAATCTGCTACTTGAAATTTTTATAATCGTGATTTGCTTTTAATTACTATGGGATAAAGAAATCACTTAAGAGTGAATGACTACTAATAAATCTTATATTTTTCAAGTGTTAAGTGGGCGCACCTTCCAAATCTCAATTTCAAGGCCGCACATGACTCTTTAATAGATAGATAAATATATAGTTTAGACCACACAACATTCAAAAACACAGAAAATGATTGTGTTTGTTGTTTTCAATGATTTCTTATCAGACATAATAAAAAAAAATATTTTTTATTGCGAGGCACACATGTCTGAAAAGTGCCGAAAAAAAATCAATATTTTTTACATGCAGCATGTTACGATTACGTTATCAGAAATTTGTTCTTATAGAACTTTTACTCATAACGTCATATCGTACGTTTTCTCTCATTCTCTCTCTCTCTCTCACTCTCAGATATATTTTTTGGAGGGTTGAGCGAACAAAAATATTTTCATTGATTTTTTTCTTCTTCCATTCTAAGTCTGCATCATTCTCTCTCTCTCTTCTCTCGATTCCTTTTAGTGCCCTTCTTTTTTTTTCGCTATTTTTTGCGTAGTATTTCAAAATATTACGTCAAGGACGTACGTCCTCCATTCAGAAAAAGAAAGTGAAATTTTCCTTCTAAATATTTTTTACTCTAACGACGACAGCTGAAAGATATACATTTATTTAAGTGAAAGATAGTAAAATTTTTTCAATATTTTATTTTTCAGAGTGCACAGTAAAGTTTCGTTTGAAGGAAGTATTTTAGAATGTCTAGATCATCAGGTATGTAAAAAATGTATTTTTTGTGAATGAATAAATGGCGAGAATTTTAGTTTATGCAAAAAACCTTTGAAAGAATACAAAAGTAAAGAAAAAGAAGAAGAAAAGTATAAGGAAATTAGAAATGAGACTTTCTATAACTAAACGTTTATCTACCTATATAGTTGTGCAAAAATTACCGTTGTTTATTGCACATATGTGTGAATTAATGTATTAAAAGAATCGTTCATTCTATCTTTTGTACTTGGCACGAAGTCAAATTAATTGAGCAAGTTATTATTTTGCAAGCAACATTCTTCATTTATTTACAATTATGACGGTAGATAGAACAAGAATTTATTGAAAATAAATAAAAAATAAAATGAAAAAAGCAATTACTAGTTATTACGCATCAATATTATTGAAAGATTGTTGTACAAGCTGGAGGCAAAAAACACAACGCGATGCAGTTATCAAGTAATCGCGAGAAATTATCATATTAATGGATGATGAACTAAAAATAGCATTTCAAAATGCTTACGCATCGGTTATAACTCACTCAGTTGTGCAGTAACCTAAATTTTTTTGTAAGCTGATGAAGAAGAACAGCGTTACATTCACATGCGGCTTAGAGAGGAAGAAACATTTGAACAAAAAAATCTCATCTTTTCCGATTTCATCCAAAAATGCATGCAACAACTGGTGCAATAGATATTTAATGTCAGTTTTTAAATACTTTTTATGACTAGACTAATGTCATTAGTTTGAATTGTCAAAATTTCTTATTTGTTGGCGCCATATTTGTAAGAAGAAAGAAACAAAGAAATTTTAGAATAGAAATTAGCAATTGGTGGACATTTAAATTAAAATTTTTAAAAAATTTTTTTTATAGAAATTTGACAACTTATTTCCTTTGAACTTGATGTCTTTAGATTTGTGAGCTCAAAATAAAGATTTTAAGTTAAAATTAAAGTCTTAAAACTATTTATAGAGTTTAGAAATAAAGTATTTTTAAATTTGAATAAAAGTCAAGTTAAATCTCAAATCAACTTGACTTTCCTAGCAAAGCAAAGAATCATTTTTTGTAATTCACAGGATTCATTAATTGACATAAAATTTTGACCAGAAATCAGTTTTCATTAAATTTTTTACTTAAAGCATTAAAGCTAATAACTTTTTCATAAAAAATCAAATTAAAGTCAATTAAATTTAACTGAAAAATTAAAGTGTCTACGCTTTAAAAATAATTTACTGGTTCGTTCATTTAAAAAAACCTTTTGTCACCTACACACAAACGAAATGTTAAGATTTATTAATAGAATAAAATTGACTTATGTCTCTGTTTCCCATTATATGATCTCTCGATCTCGTGACGATCGTAAAATACGCAAATGTGAAAATTCGTTTTGCTCTGCCGCTAAAAGCACATGAAAAATAACATACAAGTAGAAGCTGAGACAAGAGTAAGAAGAAGTGAAAATTAATGGACATGAGATATTTCGTTTGTACGAGTCAAGAAATTGTTTTTCAATGTCGCTGCCGAAATGATAAAAATGTCGCTATCTCGAGTTTTTCCGCAAAATGAAAAGAAAAAAAAACAACTTTTATTTGCTTACTCACGTGGAGTCTCGTGAAGTTATGATTAATACTTTTTACCTCTTTTTAGTATATGAGGAAATTCCTAGAAAATTATTGATTCGAAAATTAAAATTTCAAACATCGTTCGATCTCTTGTTTATTTTAATAAATTTTAATTTCTCTGCTCCAAAAAAAGAAATCTATTTTCATCATCACAAATGACGCACACATTTAAAAAGCAAGTGTTAAATTTTTATTCAAAAGAAATAAGTCTTCCATGTAAAAATGCTATAATGAATTAACAACCGAGTCAAAACGGAGTCGCAATAACTCATGATGCTCATTTCAACGTACGTAAATTGATCTCGAAAATTGTTGGTTTGTGCTATAAATAGAAGCAAATCATCGTCATTACTCTCCAACTTACAGACAATGCCCATAAATTTTCGATGCCGTGCCTCTGGCGCTTATTTGTTCTTCTCTCATCTCTTTTTTTGCAAAATATATTCATTAAAGGGCTGCATATTTTATTACAACGTAAAATGCAATAAAAATCAATTTGTTTTCGCACGATTATCACCCTGACTCGTTGTATGGAACAAACATGCAATTACGCTAATGAATCATCAATAAATATTTGCCATATTGATGTAAAACGGCGCACAGAGTTGACCTTGTTTACGATTTAATTTACGTCTCCTGTTACAGACACTTGTAATATTCGAGGTTATTAAACTTTCAATTGATTGTTTCAACAGTGAATCATGTGATATTAGGCTGTTTACAATAGCGTAGGATTCAAGGAATTTAATGACATACGACTGCTCTCAATTTTAGGCTGTAAAGTAATTTTGCTTACAACATGCGCTTGATTTTTACGCTTTCAAATATTCTATTTTGCTATTACATAATAACATTTTATGTGTTTTTTACTAGCTTAACTTTATTTTGTTAGCTGCAAAGCATAACAATTTAGGAGTGAAATGGGATGGGCGTTTGCATGATGCAATTGTAACGGATTCTCTACTTTTATGCATCCGGTTTTATCTCTTGATTTGTGAGAATAGAGTGAGAGAAAATTATTTATTTGATTATGTTATAATGTCCGCACATTAACTGCACTCGTGAAGCAATTTGCATTGGCTTATGGATCTGCAACCTATCTCTATAACGGTATATTTATGTTACTCTAGATTGAGGTTGTAGTTCAGCAAACATCTCGTAGTTCTTCTAACGAAAAAAAATTTTCCATTCAATTTTATCTGTCTTAATGCTGTTAAGTATTAATAAAACTTGTCCTTGTCTCCTTTTGCTGCCGTCGACATTCATTATTTCTTCATAACTTTTTGCTCTTCTGACGAAAGCAAAAGAATCTTGTTTACTTATTTAATATTATTTATGACCAACAGAGCAAACAAAAGAGAGATGCTGAGAATATGAATGATTCAGAACTTTCTGCGACACTTGATGTCGTCGCAGTTGTGTCGCTTTTAAGTCAATAGTGCGAGCACAGTTATCTTTAATTAACACATTCTTTTCGAGTCCAAAAATGAAGATAAAAGATCATACATATGTCACTACTGTATGTTGATGTGAAAAATATTTAATTGACTTGGTTACTTACTCAAGTATTCACATCGTATTTATTTATAATTTTTCATCATCTGAATTTGTCCAGTCAAAGCATGTCAAGTCAATTGACTACTGATAACCTTTTGAAAGTATCATAATTTAAGGCATTGATAGCTTGTGCCATTAAATGATTATTTTTGTCTCTCGCCTATAAAATTATGTGAAGAAAATAGAATAAAAATATTGAAAGGACAAGAAGTCAACGTCACTGTTATTCTTATCATTATTTGCCATGTCAACTGATTTACAACTACAGCGAATGACCCAAGTAGAGAATTTTTCCATTATAAACGTCATGCAATTTAACGATAAACAACAAAAAACAAGAAAAAGAAACGATGAAAGAACCTTTTATTAATTGGTTGAATAACGCAAATTCAAAACTTATTCACTCGCTTTAATTTACTGTATTAAAGTTTCTTTTCTTCCTCGCTTGTTTATGACCTTAACTTTGAAATCAACATTTAACCTTTCAAGTTTGCTGTTCATTTCAATTTATATCGAATTGTGTATTTCACTGCATAGTGAAGTCTTACAAGAGTTTTTAATTGAAACCAAGACGAAATTAAATTAATGAAAATATTTCGTCTTAAAAAGTTTCATTTGTTATCTGTGAACAGAAGAAGATGACATGAAAAAATAAATTTCTAGAGTGTTGTTGCCATTTGACACATTTTTAACGATCGATAGGCATTAAAATAATTAAGTAGAGCTAGTTATCGACAACGCACTGTTAAGTTTATAAGTTTAATTAAAATATTAATAGCATTTTATCACTCATTCGCAAGCGTGTAAAATTAAATTGACAGCTACTTGAACTGATTAACGCTTATACTTTAAACTTGCACTCTATCAATTACCGCTTGCAATTTTATATTATAATAGAATGCAATTTAAATAAAGCCATTGGCCATTGATTGAATATTAAATATATATTAATTTAATACGATAATATTCATTGAGTCATTTACGATAATGGTTGTAATATTTTATGACTCAGTAATTGACTTTAATGTTTTTATTAAAATATACATAATTGATTGATAGCGACTCAATTTTATTCTAAAATAACTCATTCAATTCCGTTAGTTATATATAGTAAATAAATTTATTCGAAGTTCATAATTCTTCTTGACAACAAAACACAGACGAGCCTCTGAACATTAGAATTGAGAGAAAACTTTGTATGTATAGAATGACCTTGATCATCTTCATACATTTTTATTTTTGTTTTTCGGCAATGAATTCGGTCGAGGGTTAATGTGGCCATTAAACGATCGTATAGCATCAACACTTTTTATTTCAATCTTTCACACAATTCAATAACTTTTTTCTTTCTCTTCTTATGATAAATAAAATATTCTCTCCAAAGGCAAAAGCATATTAATTGATGCCAATTAACGTCGAGTAAAATTAATAGATTTGAAATGCGGCGGTAGCAGCGTGTGCTACATTTTTCACGCTAATTAATTGTTTTATCACTTGTTTATAATAGGATGGCTAAGCTGCAGACAAGTTTTGAATATTATGATGATTTTCGGCTTCATGCTGAATTATGCCTTGCGTGTGAACTTGACCATTGCTATTGGTGAGTAATTGATCTTAATTATTAAATTCTCAGAAATAATTAACTGAATTTTCAATACAAATAGTTGAAATGGTGATGCCAAATGCTACTGGAGGTGTCATTGAGACTACAAATGGAAATACAACTATAACTACAACACTTGCCCCGGAAACAAGCACAGAATTTATTAACACAGACGTAGGAAACAGATTTAATTGGAATGAACATCAAAAGCAACTTATTTTAGGTTCATTCTTCTGGGGCTATGTTCTGACTGAATTACCCGGTGGAAGACTTGCTGAATTGATTGGTGGTCATCGTGTGTTTGGCCACAGTATGTTCTGGGCATCTGTCATTACGCTTATCACTCCAGTCACTGCTCATATGGGCTATGTTGCAATGGTGATTTTACGAGCTGTTCTTGGCTTCATGTTGGGCGCCAGTTGGCCATCAATCGTGCCTATGGCTGCTGTATGGGTGAGACCCAATGACAGAAGTAAGTTCATGTCTAACATGATGGCTTCTGCTCTTGGTGCAGCACTTACTATGCCAATTTGTGGATACTTTATTTCGTGGTTTGGATGGGAAAGTGTCTTCTACTTAACTGGTGAGTTTTGAATAATAAAAATCAACTATAGAATGGAAGAAATGATAAATAAATTTAAATAGGTGGTATTGGAATTTTATGGTCAATTTGCTGGTTCTTGTTCATCTTTGAGAGTCCCGCAAAGCATCCAAGAATTTCAGAAGAAGAGCGAAAAGAAATTGAGGATTCAATTGGATCATCAACATCAAAGAAGAAGCCTACATATGTTCCATGGAAAGATATTCTCACTTCTCCCTGTGTCTATGCAATCATTCTTGTGCATGGTGCTAGTGTATTCGGTTATTTCCTTGTCGTCAATCAACTACCTGGTTACATGAAATCAATTTTGCATTATGATATCAAATCAAATGGTTTACTCTCGTCACTTCCTTATTTTGGCAAATATTTCATGTCAGTCGCTGCCTCACATTTTGCTGATTACCTTCGGCAAGCTGGAAAAATTTCAACGACTGTGGCTAGAAAATCATTCACAACTTTTGCTGTTGGTACGCCTGGTATTTTCTTCATTCTCTTGATATTCTTCGGTCATGACCGAAAATGGGCCATTGCAATCTTTACAATTGCACTCACACTCAATGGAGCTGTCACGGCTGGTTACCTTGGCAACGGTCTTGACATTGCACCAAACTTCTCAGGTAAAAATTAAAAATAAATAATTCGATATTCTTTTCTGACTTGAATTCAACTTTTAATTTAGGTACCATTTTTGGAATGGCAAATACTCTTAGCAGCTTTGGTGGTTTTGTGTCTGCATGGATGGTTGGCGTTTTGACATATGAAAATGTAAGGTTTTCTACAATATAATTAAAAGAAAATAAATATTTATGATAATTTTTTTTTCCTTATTCAGAATACATATGGTCAATGGCAAATTATTTTCGGAATCGTAGCAGCATCGTACATATTTGGCAGTCTTGCATTTTTGACAATGGGTACGGGTGAATTACAGGTAAATTTCTTTTATATTATTGCAAAATATTGTGGTTTATAAATGTTAATAATTTTTACATAGCCATGGAACAATCCTCCAGAAAGAAATGGTGTACCATTGCAAGAGATGCGAGTGGCCGAAGAAGGTGTTCCATTGCAAGCAAATAATGCACAGAAATAAATTTAAGTGATTAGCAGTTAACGTTTAGGTTCTTAAAAAACATAAATGCGCTGGCGATGAGCTGAGATATGAAAGTAAAAAAGGCATATCGAATAATATGACGATGATGTTAAGTATGTAGGTCTTAAACTTTGTTATGTAATGTTTAGCAAGAAGATAACGTTTAGTGATGGTGTGATATGCAACTGATACACCCAGTAAACAAATTGATCTGTTAGCATCTAGAATTTTGATTTTCAAAAAATCTGATGAATATATATATAGTTCAAAGGAGTTATAAAAATAAATAATATATAATAAATAATATTTACACGATATAATAGAAATGAACGCCATCGTTAATAGTTGTAATAATATTGAGAGAATATAGTGATTTAGATTTGAAGCTGGTTTCAAAACTGAACTGAACTTGAGGACAATACTTTATAGATATACATATATTAGTGATTCTATCAAAAAGTAACCTTAAAGCCATAACTGTTCATCGTTAGAAAACACTTTTCATTATAAAGGCAAAAATTACTTGCGCATCCATCCCCACACACACATACACAAATGTTCAATTAAATCTCAATAAAATGTCAATTTTAAAACACAAAAAAATGATAATAAAAATTATTTATCCAAAAAAAGAAAAGTGCGAAAAGAACACATTATATATTTGTATAAAACAATTTTTCTATAAGTTTTATTTTAAAA
The DNA here is from genome assembly GCA_014622435.1 of Polypedilum pembai. NCBI lineage: Eukaryota > Metazoa > Arthropoda > Insecta > Diptera > Chironomidae > Polypedilum > Polypedilum pembai. The sequence continues at coordinate 37,650 of JACWBX010002225.1, read as the reverse complement.
TTTTTCTCATTGTTTTCTAATTTTAAGTTTGTAAAAATGATTTTAGAAAAACAAAAATGAATCACAGAGAGAAATAAAGCTTTATATTTTCAGCAAACACACAAAATATTTCTTATTTTATTTATGTCAAAATATTTTCAAGATTAATGTGAAAATTTTGCTATCAAGAAAATATTTAAAAATTTAACGAGTTTCAGAGTTCTTTTTAAAATCACTTTAACTAACAACAATTATTGAAAAAGTTAAATCATTTTACTTAATTCTTTTAAACCTTTAAACAAATTTCCATATAACTATGATTAAACATTTTTAAATGTCCCAGTCATAGTCTTAACACAATGAATTATTGCAACCAATCAGCGCTAAAATATTTGAATCTTATAATGTTCCCACTCATTTACTTCTTCCTATCAACACGAGATATATAAATTTCATTTTGGGAATCTTTTTCTTTTCTTCTAATTAAACACGAGTTGTACAAATTTCAGTCTGGGAGTTTAGTGGATAAATGGTTTATGAAAACTCAAAAAATTAATGGTTTTTCAAAATTTAAAAATATATATCATCAGAAAGTTACTTTGATACACTCTGTTATATTAACAAATCTATCGCAACATATTATTATAGAAGGAACAAATAAGAGAAAAATTCGAATTCATCCAAGACACATTTTTGAATTTCGAAAAACCGTTAAAATGAAAGTTATAATTATTTAGACTATTTATAATTTCTATTATCAGTTAAATTTAGTTCATTGATATAAATGAATATTTTTCGTCTTAATAATTCCAAGGTTATTGATAAAAAATTGTTTTTTCTACGAAAACACAATTGATTTTATATCGTTTATTGAATTTGTTGTTTTTCAAGGAAAATTTTTAATGTCAAACAGAAATTAATTTTTAACAAATTACAAAATGTAGATTAAAGTGAAGTGTTTTATTAAGAAATTTTAATTAGTAAATGATATCATTTCATGAGATTGCATTTAAAAGTATTAAATAGTATAAAATGTTATTCACTTTCATTTTTAAAAATCCTAAAAATTTCTTGTTAATTTTTTATTAAATCTCATTCTATTGTTTAAAGAAAGAAATTTGGCTATCAATTTTTAGCTAATTTATTGAAAAGCTCTTTAAGTAAAACCTTTAAATTGTTAATTTTATCACAAAAATTCACTCAAAATTTTTAATTTTCCTTAAAACTCTACAAACATTTTTCCAAAATTTCCAATATTCACGAAAATTCAACCCTTTTTTTATTATGCTAAACACCATTGGAAGTTAAAAAAGGGGTAAAAAACCTTACAAAAGAAGTAGGGTTAAAAGGGTAAGAATCCGGTTGAATTTTCTCATTTCAAAGTTGATATTTGAAGCAATCACATCGAAAATTTTACATGCAAAATTAATTTTAAAACGAAAGGCGCATGCAAATTTCATTTTATTGTGCTTTCACCAATCATTGATTTGGATTAAAAATTAAAAATGGAGAAAATTTGGATAATCGAAAAAAGAACTGAGGTGAGAAATAGTGCATCAATCTAGTATAAAAAAAAAGTCAATCGTCATCGAGATTGTATGACAGACAATCAGAAAAATAATAAAAGGGCATTAAAGTTCAAGAGAGCTATAACTTCTTCGATTACATTTTCCATCACTTGCTTTTTTTATCTTTCCTTTTGGCTTGCAAAAGTAGGGTAAGAGAAGTATATGCCGAAATAAGACATTTTTTACTAGCTACTGTCCCTCGGAGGAATGCTTGTAGGAGAGAGAAGGAGAAAATCATAAAAAATATCTCTTATTTTTATGATTATGTATCATTATTATTGTCACACATGAATATCGTATTAGAATATGAAATGAATTTTCTTGTTGTTTGTGATCTTTCACTGTTGGAGATTTAGAATCAGCAGCAGAAGCAGCAAGGGATAAAGATAGAAAATATTCTTATGCAATATCACTTGATTGAGGGGTTGACTCTTTTGAATACCGACTATAGTAATTTTTTATCAAAGCGACAACGCCTGTTAGAGATTATTGAAGAGATTATGTCACATTTTTTCACGTCTCTTAATGAGATCACACGTTTAAGATGTGAGAGAAAGAAAGATTGTCGCTGCAGGATATGCTAGTGAGTGTGTAACAATTATTATTAATTGACATATTTGGATGCGTCTAAGACAATGAGTAGCAGCACATACACACATACTATAACAAGAAGTGGGCTTGCTTAATAGTCCTTTTTATTGTCCCTTAAGAATAAGGCACCACATACCACACTTCAAGTGTTGAACGGCATAAAAACATCAATACAGGGACATTCGTATCGCACTTACAGACAATAAAATGAGAGTGAAAGTATGGGGAATGGCATGGCAGCACTTTCTAGTGTACATTAATAGTGGGCAATTAAGTGTCTGTATGCAGGAAAAGAAGAAAGAAGAAGAAAAAAATTTTCTTTGAGATAAGAAGTCATAGAGTGTTGTGTTAACCACCAATTCTTTTGGGGATAATCGTGATGTGGTGGAGTATGAGAACCTTGAAAATATATGTTTGTAATGATGATAATAGTCATGAAGAGGTAATAATCCAATATGAAATTGGAAAATTTTCTTTGGATGGAAATATGAATTATGTGAGGTAGCGACGAAACGCATATAAATTGCCGCATTTATTTTGCTGAGAGAGAGAGAGTTCAAGATAAATTTTGCTATCGCCTCTCCTTCTTCATCTTAATTTATCCCTTGTGGTGTGTTGGTTGGCAAGGGAAAATTATTAAAAATCTTTTCGCAATTTTTGGTTTCTTTATCGTATACAGAGTGATTCTCTATCGAGGGTGAAAATAAAAGTGACAGAATCTATGAATTTATGCCAACATGTGACATAAATTCTTGTCTATTACCTTAAAAAAAACAAAGCCGCTCGACTTTTTTAAGAGGAATGTAATTAACTGTCAAAAAAGGCGCTCATCTGTTCTATCTTACGTTCTATTGTTGTTCAAACGCACACACATTCATATAATGGCAGTAACTGATTGTAGAACGCGATATAAATAAAAGCGAATTTTATTAGGAGCAGAGTAGAGCAGTTCTCTACAATTTTGCACGATTTATTATGAAATAAATAAAAATTATGGCCGTTTCCTAATAATTCGGTTCTTTCTCTTCTTCTAGCTTGCTTTTAGGAGGAAAAAGAAAATATGGCAACTAATAAATATATAACAATAATAATAATATTTATTCGAGGATTTGGTTAGCAAAATTTATTGTCCAGTACTCGTTTTGAGATAGGATTTTTTTATTGGTCAATTGGAATTTTCATTTCCCGAAAAAAGCAGCGGAGGTTTGCTTTCTCTTTCATTTCTTTCAATTCACTTGACAGATATGTACTGCTCATACATGTTGCGGCAATATAAGAAGCAAATTTCACCCTCGTCAACTCGAAGGAAGTAATAGCGTTCTTAAATTTATTCTTTTAAAAAGCGCAATTAATTAAATGGAATCTCGTGAAGAATTCACTTCATTTCATTTTGAGGATTTCCTTTAGTTCGTGCTATGCGAAAATATTTGGGATAAGACACTGTGAGTTTTTAGTTTAATTTAATTTTAAAATTAAAGACAAGATCTAAAATGTAAACAAAGAAACAAAAACAAAAGATTTTCAAAATTAAATTGTTTCTTGAAATGGAAAACTTTGTCATATTTAGTCTAAAATAAACTTAAGTTAGAAACAATTACAGTTAAATACGCAAATATAGATTGAATAATGTTGAAAGTTTGATAAATTTTTAATAATATCAAAAATTATCAATTGATAGCAAAAGTTATTGATTAATAAAAAAAAGAGTTTATGCCTTATTCATTTTGTAATTTAATTGACGAGGGCATCAATGGCTGATTGGAATTTTAAATTCTTCATTGGCTCCAGCTTACAAGGCAAAATCGAGAGTAAAAAATTTCAAATTTCCACTCTAATTCAGTCTTATAATGAAATGCCTCGACATACAATTTTTACGCAACACTGAGCCTCTCTTCCGCTTCCTTTGCGAAAATTTTTAAGAAAAAAAAGCTGTTTTGTAAGTATTCTCGTTCATCATTCATTTTCTTTTTCAAATTGGCTCGCTTTCACCCTCTACATACATATACATTGACTCGTTCGCATTTTTTATCTCCATTTTTTTCGATTTTAATTAATTTGATCCTTGAAGCGTTGTCGAGAAGGAAACTTTCAATTTGATTAGGATTCCATCTTTGAGAGCTCTCTCTTTCTTTCTTCTTCGCATGCTTTTGATTAATTCTGTTATTGAATTGTGATCATGTGAAAATATTTTTTAATTAAATGAGAAAGAGAAAGACATCCAGCAGTAGCATTACTTAGGCAGAATATTGATTCTCTTTCGTTCTTCAAAGAAATTGGAAAAAAGTGAACAAATTAGATTCTTTCTCTCTCGACAACTGTAAAAAATGCCATCCATCCCTTTCATGTCGTAATCATGTAACCATAACCACTCGAAATGGAGTGAGACGATGCGAAGGGGACGTGATTTAAAAATATCGATGTGAAATCAACAAAATAGAGAAAAAATAACAATAGAAGTAAATTTATCACAAAAAAATACATTATGATAATAAAAAATATTTTCCGAACATAATTTGATTTGTGCACAATTCCTCTCTCCTCTGCGGGAAAATAGAACTGTTTAAAAAATTGCGAGTAAAACTCAATTTAATGTTTTTCAATGGATGTCAAATGTTGCGTGGCTATAAAAGTGAACGGTACAGTCAATAAAAACATAAATAGAGATAGATACATGTGCATGTGTGTTATGTTAGCAGACTTGTAATTTTACAATGTTTATTTAAAAGGAAAAACCGAGAAATTTAGGGAAATGTATTTACGTTGCATTGACATGTATAGACGAAAATTTTTGCCATCAGGGTGAATGATATTACGAAATGTTTGCATGCATTTGTGGGGTTGACATCGATTGAATAAAATAAATAAAATTTTCTACATCTTTTGATAATAAGAAAATGAATTTTTTTATTCACAATACTTTAATTTAAAATGTCAAAACATTTTCTAAAATAACGAATTTTTTGAAAAGTACTAAAATTTAGTTCTAAAAATATACTAAAATTTCTATTTTAGTACAATACAAATTCTTATCGATTTAAGTGTGAATATGTTTTAGAAGGGCAAAACTATTCGGTATTAAAACTATATTTATTATAATATGAAAATTTCCTTTCTTAGATAAATTCTGTATGTGTAAAAAGACGCTGATGATATATTCATTCATACATAATTTATGAGCAATATTTTCCTCATTTTCCCCTTTTCTATACAAAAGAAAAAACTTTTTCTGCATAATTTTCCTTCGTCTGCACTTGCCTTTATCACACGTTTGCTAATTTCCCTCGAAACGAAAAAGAATAAGTAGTCGTTATATATGCGCTTCCATTTACATCTTTCGGTCGCTCATAAAAAGAATAATTCTTAAATATCTCGAAGGTTATTTGTATGGAGAACATGAGATGAAACTTTCCTACTTTTTTTCTTTCTCTCTCTCTCTCTCCTAACAGCAGTAACAGCAGACGCGCATATAAGTGTACATAAAAATGGAAAATATTCATTTCTATTCAATGTGTGAGAAAGATAGAAAGGAAAAAACTATTTTGCAGGGAAAATCTCGACACACACACATATGGACAACTAAGAAGGCATCATAATTGCTTTCTATGTCCATTTATAAGAGGGTAAAGTGTGAGGTATAGAGAAGATCCATAAATAATAACTCAAGATAGTGTGTAATATAATTTTTATGCAGCATTTATGTATTTTCGCCTTCAGCTGCGTATCTGTTTCGACATGATAAGTTTTAATTTTATTCATCCACCCACAATCTACACTCGTGCAATGGAAACGTGCAGAAGCGCTACTTGAAAAAGACACTTGAGACGATGCAGCAATATAATTCCACTTTTAGTACCTGAGCATGCACATAAAACTAGAAAAATTTTTTTCTTTTTCTCGCTTGAGGTGTTGTGTAATGAGAATCATACATATACACACGGCTGCTGCTGCTGTTGCCACGATTCAATGGAGTATGAGAAGTGAATTATTAAGCACCCCTTGTTGTTGCTTATCTAATGCTCTAATGCCTCACAATGGCACCAATTTCCATTCAACGCTCATTTCACAAAAGATAAATAATAATTGCGAATTCGAATAATAAACGTAAACATAAAATCACTATTCTATAGAAATTACTGACTGAATGTGTTATTGTGTGTGTATGTATGTATGTAAGGGGTTGAAACGGGTGAAGGAAGAAAAGTTGCATTTATCATCACACACAATAGAAAAGGATAAAATATTCGGAAGGGTGAATTTACTTGCGCTATGAATGTGCGTTGTAGCACGATATAAATGAAATTTCCAATGTTGAAAGTCTCCATTTTCCAATTTGAATATTTTAAAGGAGAACTTTAAAATTCAATTCCAAAATGGAGGAGAAGAAAAGATTTCAATGCGGGACGATTTTTCATGAAAATAAATGTCCATAAAATGTCCAAAATCTGACAACTTTCCCCCAGCTCTTGTTTCTGTACTTTTTGATGGACATTTTTCGAAATTTTCTTAAGGGAAGCATTTTCTCCCTTCGTTCTTCTTTTTTCTTTCTAATGCCCAAACCCATCAATGTTATGTTTTTTATCGTATATGTACGACTTTTAAAAATAAAATACATATTTTCCCTTGGCAGAAAAAAATGCTTATAGATAAAACAGCAGTAGCAAGAAAAAACATTGAATAATTGATGAAAAAGGACACGAGCCGAAGAATGTATAATATACATTGGACTTTAAGGCGATTTTCATGTTTTATTTTATATTTTTTTCATCTTCTTTCATTCTTGTTGAATGATGCATGTGCGTATACTGTGGTGGTAATCGAAAAAGAAAAACATCAATTCGAGGGAAATTACAATTGAAAAAAGAAATTGCAAAAGTGTCAAATTATTTTAAACCCTCATGCGAACTTTTTTTCTCTTTTTAAAAAGTAAAAAAAAAATTTCAAAGCACGTCAGCAGTTCGTTGTACGCGACTACTATCCCTTTTATTTTTTTTGCCATTATTGTGAGTGCAAGAAAACTCAAGGGTCAGCAAAACATCGATATCGACATGTAACAGAATGAGAAAGAGAAAAAATAATTCTAAACAGCCAAGGCTCACTCGTCTTATCAACTTTGAAACACACATAATCTCATATTATTGTATGAATTTCCAATGAACAATTTCAATTTCATTTAATTCGATGGAACGAAGGGGAAATTGCTTTTGTGAGGATTTAGCAAATTTTTCTTTTATGATGTCAGTGAAAATTTCACAAATTTAGTCAATAATTATGTTTTCATTTCATTTTTTAGATAAAAGACAGCTTACATACATACATGAGGACTGCTTTCGAGATGATAAGAAAATGGAAAACCATCCATTTAATTTTTGGAATTGAATAAACAATTTTCTCGTCTCATTTTATTCACGAGTAAATATCAAATATTGTCCATCTCAATATTATTTCTTCTTCACATATATAGACTGTAGAGTGTGTGTAAGTACAAACAGCAGTAGCAGCATGTATGCTAGAGATGAAATAACAATATTCAATATTTGAAAATAAGCAAAAATAGAAAATAATAATGACGAGAGGAGCTCACGCTATTTGCAATGAAATTCGAAAACGGAAAAATTTTTATCTACACTCTGTGTCATTGCTTATGATAAGATCGTAATGAGAATTTATTTTTGGCTATGAATTAATTAAAACAATAAACAGCAAAAAACAGCAGCTTGAAAGTTATTTATAAATCATCATAAAACGTTGATAATTTTGATTAAATTTGTTCTTTCTTTTCTGCAATGATTCTAAAACGTTTAAAACTCATAAAATTATTTTTAAAAATTACAAATTTTTTAATCGAGCAACAACCATATGACAAATTTAGTCAATTTTTTACCTAAATATTCACCAATGAGGATACACTCAAGTGATCTGATTATTTCTTTATTTAAGTCAAGATAACTTCTAAATTTTTCAAAATAGATTTTTGAAGAAAATCAACAATTTATCTGTTTTTACCAATGGATTTGTGAGCTCTAAATAAAGATTTTAGGGTAAAACTAAAGTCTTAAAACAATTTATAGAGCTTAAAAATAAAGCTCTTTAATTTAATAATCAAATTCAAGTTGAAGTCAAATCATTTAAATCTCAAGTCAACTTGATTTCCCTAGCAAAGCAAAGGATCAGTTTTTGTTACTCATAGTATTTGTTAATTGAAATAAAAATTTGAGTAAAGATTGTGTATTAATAGTCTAGATCAAATGACATTGCATTTATAGTATTAGAGTCAAGAATCTTCTCAAAAAGCGTTGAATTTAAATAAATTTTAATGAATTGTCCACTATCTGATTTTACTTAGACAAAATTTTCTATTTCATTCTGTTATTTATTAAAATAAAAATCACAAACATTCTTGACTCTTTTATAATTATTTTTGTAAAAGGAAATTTCTTTGAATTTAAAATTTTTAATTAAAACAGTCATTAGTAATTTTTTCCTAGACTTTGCAATGATAATCACTACCATATAATATTTATAAAGAAATGTTTCATAAAATGATATGATCGTAAAATTAATTATGCTGTTGTACTCACATGTTTATTATTTAAGCATATGCGTCGACTATTGACTGAATTCATTAAGATCATGAAATGCTTTTTAGAAATTCAATCCGGTGCTATTGCTAAAGAGAGCACATTAATTGAATTCAATTGCAATGAACGCATTTTTAAAATTTAAATAGCTATATTAGTTATGGAATATCTACACACAAAACAAACATCGTACGAGCGCCTTGAATGAGTAAATCAAAGCATAGCACAACGTGTTTATCATTTTCAGAGGGAAAAAAAATTCATAATTAACGCAGTTGCCGCTTGTTTTATTCTCCTCATTTACATTTTTGTCATTCGTTGAAGGCTAGTAATTATTATTACAAATCAATAGAGCAGCAATAGTGGCATGTTAAAATAAAAATTGCAAATTTTCTACAAATAGCATTCTGCTTGAATAGCACTTCTCAATGAGATGACATCAATGTCGATTTGACACAAAATGCAATACACTGCTTTCCCTCCTGATGCCATTACTGTTGATGATATTTTTAGAGCAGAGAAAGATTTTCCAATTTCTTCTTATTTCAATGATTGCTATCAGAAAATCATCTATACATGGAACATACATAAGTACGACAATTTTTGTAGAATAAAATAAAAATCGAAAAGTATACAGTGAACGTTCAATGGAAATTCTTTTTCTTATCGGATGCATATCGAGTAAGTTTCTACATTCACTCACTGTCTCCACATACTTGATGTCTGGAGAAATTTTTTTTTCTTATTCTTATAATAATAGTAGCAGAAGCAAAAAAATTTGAATGGTATAATTGAACGAAAAGTCAGAAGCATGAACGATATGAAGGACAAAAATGAATGAAAAAAACTTTTTTCTTCGTGCTACTATTGTTATTCAACTTTTCTTTCTTATTTTCTTTTTAGAGAAATTATAGAATTCCATTAATTATAAGTTTTAACGACTTTTTTGAATTTGAATTTTCGAAAGATCAAAAATCGTTAGAAAAAAAATTTTCTATTTTTATAAGCCCATTTGAGAAAAAATACTATTTTTATCTCAATGGAATGAGTTTTTGTCTCCTACTCTGTTATTTTCATAAAAATAAAATTATTCGTAATTTTTTGCTGACGTTCGTGATAAACTTTTCTTTGTGACAGCTTTTCTTTCGTTCCTTCTTTCTTTGAATAGAAGAAAATTTTAATAAGAAACAAAAATTTCTCTCTCATTGCAAAAATTTTCTCATTTATATTTATACAACGATTCAATAAATACAGTAAAAATATATGAATGTGCTCAACAGTAACGACTCATTTTTATATTATTTCATTTCATTCTGTAATGCATAAAACATATTGATTCAGAGAAGTTATTGTTGCTGCCGTCGTATTGAATTTTTTATTACACTACGCTTAACGGTCAGCACACGAAATGTGATTATTTTTTTTTTAAAATGGCTTTCTGCAACATACGACTTCATTAGTTTATGAGATCAATACAATTTTCTATGCAGTTAATTTCTCAATTTAAAATATTGAATTTTTCACCACACACAGAGTGATGATGATAAAGTTAAATCATGAAAATTGACAATAATCGAAGTCTATATTTACCACAAGAATAATAAAAAAAAATTCTTTCATAAACTTTTCATAAATTCAACCAACAACCCTCGTCTAAAGTCAAACATAAAAAAATTGAAAAATCCCTCTTTCGTTTTATCAATTTGACCTTTTTTCTTCTTCATGTAATCAAGTTTATGCTGTAAATAAAAATAAAAATCATTTATCACTCGTGTTACAAGCGGGAGGATGAAAAATTACAGTTTTATTCAAGTCTTAAATCGCCTTTACACGAGATTTAAATTTCTTCTCTCTCTTTTTCTCTAAACGTCATGTGAGTACAAGAATGAGCAAGGATTTACACTGAGAGGGTCGAATAATCGAATCACACATTTATAATCGAAGCATGACATGTCTCTGTATGTGTGTGTACATGTTACACTTTTATGACTAAAAATCTGGACAGCGAGGGTGGATGATGTTGGTTGATGAATTTTCAGAATAACGAAGGCAATTTAAGGGAGATGAAAATGCATGCGAGCTGAATAAATTAGCATTGAAATATATTGGTGGTTATGGCAACGACAGAGTTAGTGAAAGGGAATTTACATAATGAATTGATTTTCTCTGCTTTGAATAGTTTTAACAAAGAAATAATAGAATTTGTCAATTACAGTTTAACCGTTAAATTTCAAATTATTAATCAATTTTTAAATTTCTATTAAAAGTTTAAATTTTGTATTGAACAAAATTGAATTTCATTGCGAGATAACTATTAAATAAATTTAAAGCTAATGTTTGAGTAGAAAAATATTTTAAAAAATTACAAGAAATTAAAATACTGAAGAAATCCTATCAAATCTTAAACTTTATTTTTATTTCTTTTAGGGTGACTCATAATACAGAAGTAGCAGCAGCAGCAAGTAACAAAGTGAAAGAGAGCAAAGACAGAAATGAGGTGTAAAAACAAAAATAAAATCACTGATAGTGAACCAAATGCAGCATACGTGGTACAATTTAAATAACAATAATACGAATGGCATGCAATACTTTATCACAATTCATTGATTCAAAGAAAAAAGGCATAATTTGGGTAATTATTTTATCGCTCGCCTTCGTTTTTTTTTTGCCTCGTTAATGTGTTGTGAGCATTTGCATGTTATATATATTGACAACAATCAGTAAGAGAAGTTGAATTAAAGAAACTGAAAACAATGGGCAAAAACAATTGTAGAAATTTTCAATATTTCACACACAAATCGCTTTAATTGATCTTATTGGAAATCTCATTGAGAAATGCCTCTTTGTCCAAGGTGGTATGTGGCGAGCGAAGGGGAAACGGTCGAGCATGAGAGGAAAGGCACACAAAAAAGACTTGAATGAGGTAGTTTAATTGCAAAATAAAATGTAAAGAAAGAGAAAAGAAGGTGAGAAAAACAAGATTTAATCTCGCCTTCTTCTTTTTTCACCCGTTGTACAACACAATATTCATGTTGATATGAATAAACACAACACAAAAAAAATTTATGTACAATTTTTCAACAGAAAGGCCATTTAATATATATATATGGGAAAAGAGGTAAATGCTGCAATAATAAAGAAAGAACTGAAATGTTTGGTGCTATAATAATGTGATAAATATTGAGATACGCTATAGCTGTATTATTATAAATAGATGGATACTTTCATAAATATTACATTTTTTTGTTAATTAAATCGAAGCTAAAATGTTCAAATGAGGCGTGTATGAAGGTTGATAGATGCCACGAAATTGATTGATAATTATTATAACGAGAATATAATTTCTATTTCCTCTAAATCAAATTCTTATTCACAACAAATTCCGAGAGAAAGATTTGAAGATCAACAACTTGATTAGTTGAAAGATTCAAGCGCATTTTCTGTGAAATATTAGACAAAATGAATTTATGAAATTTAAAATAAATTATATATTAAATATTTGATTTTTAATTGGCAATAAATGGAGGCTTCCGGACCAAAAAAAAAAAGCGAATGAGAGAGTAAAATGATTGAGCAACTAATAAAATGTGATTTTATCTCATTAATAGAAGCAAATCGAATGCGTACAGTTAAGTGCTGAGTAATTTGTGCAATTAAAAAGATGAAATAAATTTTTTATATGTAAATTCTAATAATTGGCAAAAAAAAACACAGAGAAAAGAAAAGTTACTCATTAGGATGGAGAAGTAGGAGGGAATAATCATTAATGTGTCTATAAAACATGTCTTCGCATGCATAAAGTTGCATACAATTTAAAAATTTTTATATCTTCCATCATAATGATGCTTGTGCATTTGTTTCATTGCCAAAGATAATCGGCATCCATTGCCTTCCTCAAATCATTTTATTATCAAAAAATATTCATTCTGTTCAGTATGTGCTTCTTGGTATCGTTCATTCTCAACCTTTTCATAGCCGAAACATGATAATCATGATGATTACCGCTTCACCTTTTCGATTTATGCATCTCGCTCTCAGAAGATGTTTTATGATATGGAAATAAATTAGTTTAATTTTGGCTTTCCTTCAATTTTAATATTTTTGCATGCTCTCATGTTTACATGTGTGTGAGATAGAGAAACATCTCGGACCAACCATTAAAGTTTATGGAAATAATTTTTATTCTTTTTTTTTTGCATGAAGAACAAGATTAAATTACACAACGTGATCATTCTTCCTTGATATATTATTCATGCGAAGTTGATTTTTCATTTTGTTTGTGCGGTTTCTTCGCTGGCCGTATCGTTATTAAATGCACAACACCGCATCAATTTTTGGCTGTTCTGGATGAATGCAGACCAAAAACAAAGAGCAGTAAAATGAATCATTATTAAGGGACTAAGAGAAGATTATATATAATTTGAATATTGTTAATGCCACAGCATTTGCTTATAAGATTTTCATTCTTTTTCTATCATACTTTGTGTGAAGTGGAATGATGAATGAATGAATTTAGCCATTTTAGGCTCTCAATGGACTTGAGTGAATGAGAGAAAGAGAAGCGTATTATTATGATTACTTTCTATGTATAGCCTAGACTTCCACTTCATTAATGGCTTTCTTCTATCGCACAATCATACACATATAATTCGGGAGGCTGTTGCCGCTGCTGCTGCTGTTGCTGTTGCTAGTCTATAAGTAAATACATGTATACATACATAATTTAACAGATTTAACCCGATGTAATAAACATTAGAATTGAAGCTAATGTAAAAATAATTGTTTACTGTTGAAAATTCAAATTCTGAGCTCTATGAAAGTAAGTTATTATATAAATTTCAGCTAGACTAGATATTTTGTGTTCGCCTTTTCAGAAGATAGTAATTTGAGGCCAATTTGCCGCGGTACACATCCGAGAGCGAAAGAGAGAAGAAAAATTTCTTTATTATCCACGCAAATGAATATTATCATTATTCCTATGTTAATGAATATTGCTCAATTACGAATCTACCAGAAAGCAAAACCATTTTTAAATCATTGTGTATACTGTAGCTAATGTTGAATTGTTCTATTGTTATAAATTATTGCAAATATTATGTGGTTATCTATCTTAAATTAGGAAACCAGTAGCTGAGTTTATATTTAAACACATTAGATGAGTGAAAATGATTGTCGATGAGTTTCAGACAAGGTCTACCTTGGCACATCTCCAGCATAATGTTAAAAATGATTTCTAGTATGAGAAGAAGAAAACAAAATTGACGATAATGTCATTTGATACAAACCGTCAATTTTAAAATCGATTAGCGATCACATTTTCACCCTCATCATTTTCTTTCCTATCAAAAATAAATTTATTAGTGACACAACCCTCCATTAAAAATTAGAGAAAGAAAGAATGAGTGAAAGTCACCCAAAAATTAAAAGCGCACACTTTCATGTTTTTATTTTAAACCCTTTCAATTTTTAAAAAAATGGCATTCGTCTTCCGCTCACAAATGCTATTAATTTCGTGGATAAATATGATACAAAATCAGATATAATGACAATATCAATTAAATAACAATATATCACTTTATATGAACATAGAGTTATTGATTATTTGTGATGGTAGCTGGCAATAAAAATTATTAAAAAAGTTTAAAATGAGAGTTTGATTTATGGATAAAAAATTTTTGAAAATAACGGCTTTTCAAAATTTAAAAGTTCAAATTTTTAAAAACTCATTTAATGTCTGAAAAATTAATAAATTTACAAGAATTGATTAAGATATAAAAGAGCATATTTCAGCTTTTTAATATTTTTTATTTATTTATTTGTTGCTATAATTTTCTTTCATCTTTTTTTTTTGTTGTTTCAAACTTTTAATTTTTTTACACACAAATAATTTTTTCTTATTAATTTAAACTTCCATTAACCATAAACACATTATTATTACTTTTTTTTGTATTAATACTAAACTCTTCCCTTGATCATCATGATATGAAATCACACATCTTCATTAAATTAATAATTTAACAGAAACAATGCAAAAAGAAAATTATACAGACGTCTTCGTTATTCCGTGGGGCAAGTAGTAGGTAAGTAAGTATACTAGATATGTCGAGCATGAGGACAATGTAGAAAATTTTTTCATGTGTAAAAAAATTAAATTCACGATGTTGATAAAATATAAAAGCCAAAGAGAAGTTTAATACAATAAAAAGAATTTTTTAACTACTTACAGGTAATGGTACTATAATAATAATAATGATCATAATAAAAGATGCAACTAAGAGGAAAAAAAATTAAACAGAACAAAAAGTAGAGACTTACAAACTACAGGTTGACAATTTTCTTCTCTCATTTCTTGCTATGATTTAAAATGCTTTCATTTCTTCAATTACAGTATAGGAACCGTTATTTATCATCATGTAATTAAGTTATGTGGTAATGCTTGCTTTTTGTTGTCATATTATATGTGTGTATGTATGGTTTTTGCTTTTTGGAAGACAATTTTTTATTTTTTACTATTTGGATGAATGAAATCAAAAATTATTGAAGTCAAATTATCATTATTTCTCTTCCTTTCCTTCTCTTTTGCAAGCTATCTTCATTTTAGTATACATTTTGATTGAATTATGAAAAGTATACATTTTTTAATTAGGTGACTATTAAATTTATTTTCGTATGTGGTTCTTTCAGAAATTTTAGAAATCTTTCAACAAATTTCAAATTTTAAAAAAAAATTGTTGAAATCCTGGTTACCCAAAATACCGTTATTTTCTTTAATTTATATTGCGCGCGCTTGCAATTTTTTTAATTTAAAAAATTACGTTAAATTTAACAACAAAAGTCGTGAAAAATTTTCATTTAAATCAAATTTTATTCATTGCATTTTTCAAAAAGTTTATAAATAATATTTTTGAGGCAATGTGATGAATTTTTAAAAATTTTGTATTCCAATTTTTGGAGTGCGTTCTGAAAAATTCAAAATTTCTAACGGTCATTTTTTTATTGGGCCACCAAGAGTTAAACTAAATTTTCAATACTCTTAAATCACGTTGATATTTCTTCACTTATAAATGAAATAATTAAAACTAGGTAATTATCTTCATTGATTCTCATTTGATTGAAGAAATTAATGAAAAAACTCACTGGTTCAGTTTGTTTTGCCGTGTGTCTCGTTTTTCGAGAGATACTACTTACATATTACATATAAGTGGAGTACACTGGTCTGTTTTTATATTTAAAAAGTTTTAAATCAAGTAATTATTTATACTCGTATGTGTCTTTTTGGTCATTTCACATTGCTGACCAGATGCAGCAACAAAAAAGTTTCTCTTCAAAGTAATTTGCACTGATTTTTGCAAAGAACTTTCAAGAGCGTCTAATTTTGAGTTGCATTTGAATTAAATTCGATTTGACTTTAAATTTACAAAGACTATTTTTACTTAATATTGGGAAAAAAAATTACACTGATATGGAAAATTGTTTTATTTTTTTAAATATGGACTTGCATGAGGTGGCAGAGATGATGTGATTGTTAAATCATTTGGTATATTTTCTATTACACTTGCCGATGAATGACCACTCCATTGGGACTCCTGTCATTCGAGTTTCACATTTGTCGGTGAAAAGTGAGGTGAGAGCGAGCTTATACCAAACAATCCGCCTGAACTGCTTAGCGAATCGGTTGGACTGTCGGACTCAGCTGGATTAATTCGCTTTTCTTTTTGTCGTCGATTGCAATACCAAACGCGCACGACCTCTTTTTCCATGCAGAGATTTTCAGCTAATGCTGTGATCTCTTCACTCGTGGGTTTTGGATTCATGATGAATGCTCGTTCCAACGATACCCGCACATTTGTCTCAATCGATGTGCGCTTCTTACGTTTTCGACCCATGGCATCGGGCGTCGATAGTTGACTGATGTTGTTCGTGCCAAATAGACTGTAAGAATCATAACTACTGTACAAAATGAATAAAACAATAATAATGATGAGTAATTTTTTATTACCCCGGATTACCAGCGAGACTGCCATCAGCATCAAGCAGCCACTTTTGTAGTAGAGGTTTCAGCTTGCACATGTTTTTGAAGCTCAGGTTAAGTGCCTCGAAGCGTGATATAGTTGTCTGTGAAAAATCGTTGCCATAAAGCTTGCCCATTGCTAAACCTACATCGCCTTGTGTGAAACCAAGTTTTATTCTTCGTTGCTTAAATGTTTTAGCAAATTGTTCAAGTTCTTCTAGATCAGTTGTCTCTTCTGGAGAAGGTTCCATTGATCTCACTGTGTTTGCACTTGAGGCCTTTTTCATCTGAGGTGTTAATGTTCCAGAACTTGGTGTCGATGGTGTAAGTATCCCAGCTGATAACTGAGCTGCAGCAGTATTTGAATTTGGTGGTGTGATTTGATTATTGTTGTTTGTAGAAAATGAGGTTTTCGGTGTGTGTTGATAATTTAATGGTGGACTTTGAGGTGGACTATTTGGAGGACTTTTGACACGTGTTTCTTCTTGCATTCTAAAGATTTTATTATTCAATTCTTCTTGCTGTTGCTTCTGTAATGCTTGCAGTTGTTGTGCAGCTTGTGCCATTGCTTGTTGTACTTGACTTTGAATTAGAAGTTGGGCAGCAGCTTGAGCTTGTTGTGAATTGCCAGAATTTGCACTCGCCTGAAGCAGCATAAAATTTTGAAGCTGCTGATGAAATTGAGCTTGTTGTGCCTGTAATGCTTGCTGCAGTGAATGCATATCTTCTGGTGAAATATTCCCAAAGGCTCCCATGCCTAGCTGATTTTGAAGCAAAAGCGGCGCCAACGGTAACTGACTTTGAAGTGCCGCAAATGCCATTTGATTTGCTGAGTTGTTAATCGATGCAGGCGGCGATGGAGTGTGCCGTGCTGAATCAGTGATCTGTGAAAGAGTTTGTAATTGAAAAATGTGTTTTTTATTTTTTCCTCATTCATTCTGTTGCGATTGATATTCAAGTCAGGAAATTACTAAAGATTAAATAGAATCGCGCTCGAATTTCCTGTTTGATGTGCAAACCTTTACAGCCAAATAAAAAATAAAGAAATTCCGAGCATTTTAACACAAGAATTGTCGGCACGCGCCCTCCGGCAAGATGTACATAAACAGGAGATTGTATATTTTATTTTTTTGATCTTCACCCCTTTCCGAGAGTGTTCTGTTCAACCAGTAAAAATTCATTCTCATATCTCGGGGGTTGTGAATTGCGCAACAATAAAAAAAGTAAAATTCTATAGGAACTCACCAAATTTAATGCAGATGACTGAAATTTATGCTGATTTGTCTGTGTCGATAATTTCAATGGTGGACTGAAATTTGAATTCTCTCGACTGCCAACTGATTGATTACTGCCATCGTCTAATGAAACAAAAATGAGAACAAGAAAATGCAATTAAAATTTCTCTAGAGTAGGAAATTCAACTCTTTTCAGATGACTCATTAATTAAAGCAAATGCGAAAGTCATGTGAGCATAAATAGCTCAAGTTCAGTTGAAAAAAAGAAAGAAACAAGGTTTGAACACTCTATTTCCTTATTTACTTAAAAACCAAATTTTCATTTAAGTCTTAACAAAGTTTCATTCAAATCATTTTTATTTAAGCTCAAGTTATACTTTCGATTAATCTGCCTTAATGTTCTAAATTGTTATAAACGAATAGTTTAATGTAGTTTAATTCTTATTCAGGATTATTTTAATATAGCTTTTAGAATGTCATATCTGAATTAATTGGATATGATTTGATGAACAGTTTTAGAATTTAGCTTTTTAATCACTATTAAATTTAAATTTTTAAGAACAATTTCATAAAAGACGTTATAAAATTGCTTGTTTTGTTTCTTTCAAGTTCAAATTTAAATTTATTTTAAAAGTTATCTTCAAGACTTTTGTTTAATATAACGATCAATTAGTGGAATATAAAACTGAACATATTTCAAATTAAATGGTTTTGTATTCTTCAGGATTTATATGAACAAAATTTCATAATTTATAACGCTTTTTCAAACTATTTAATTTCATTAAATCGCTAAATTTCATACTAAACATTTTCCTAGTGTTCTAGCCTTGTAAAAAAAGTGTACTCTACTCGTATATATCAATCACATCCGGACATAAAAGCCTTTTAATAGCAAATTCATCATATCATCGATAATAATTTTATCAACCCCTTCATCCATTGATTATGTTACTTAATGTGTTGATAGCATGAAATAATATTTCTCTTCTTCCTCCTTCCACGCATCGCTTCATATGTGCTAATGTCATGAGAAAAAAGGGTTGATATTTATTTGGGGAAAAAATTTTTTTGCAATAAAAAATGCCTTCCCTAATGTTTGTGATGATATGAGTAAAAAAATGGGAAAAATCAAAGAGTTGGAAAAACGGCCTCATAAAAATGAATCATAATACTTTTAACACATGTTATTGCAATGTAACTGGTAGAACATTACAAGATACTCAATGATAAATCTCTTAGGAATCAATGTGAGTGTTTTTATTTTTGTTTGATTTATTATCGCTTGCTTTTATAAATAGTTTTCGTGGTCAAAAGAACTGTGAGTCAATACAATAATCGATAATAATAATAATATTTTTTTTTATTTATAAAAGACTCACCGTGAGAAGGTGCAGGTGATAATCGACTCAATGAAACGTCTGGAAAGAGAGAGGAAATAATGAAATAATTAACTTGTGTGTTACTATATAGCTCAGCGCTTTCATTCATTCATCGAGATTTTCTTCTTTCTCTGTCTCTCTTTCACATGATGATGATGATGATGTGATGTGTGTGCTCTATAATTTGCGCCTTTAAGACTGGACTTTGTCTATTAATTGCTGCCACTTTAAGCAATTGACTTTAATAAAAATTCTTTTTCTCTTAGTTTCGGCACGGAAATGCTATTTTTTCTACCTTTCTTTTCTATGCACAATTTTTTACCTGGACAAAGTCCGAAAATAATTTTTAATATCACAACTGTGATCTTCTTCATTGTTTTTTTTTTTGTTCTTCTTAAATATCAGGTTAGAGAGAAAAATTTAATAGTTTTATGTGAAGATTGAGTGAAGGATAGGAGACGAAAATCTTAAATTACAAAGTGATTTGTTTCTAGGAACTTATTGTACACACTCACAGTTTTTCTTCTTTTATTTTCACTTTAGTCTGCAGGTTGTAATAAAAATAAATGACTAATTGAATGGCAGTCATGCAAAAGCGAAAGAGAAATGTGTTGAAATCAATTTTGTGGTCAGAAATTATGACGTTCTCATAAAAAATTCAATTTTAATCAAAACACATGAAGGAGAGAGCGCTCGTTCGAGTAAACAACAAAAATCTTTCATTTTTTTTCTGATTGAAAATGTCATGAAATTTTAATGAAATCATTTTCTATTCTCATAATATTCATTGTATTCTCCCATAAGTAAAGCATGCTTTTTTCATAAGCATTTTCATGTCAATAACTCTAACTCTTATTGTATGTATGTCTCGTTTGCTTATTCATTGTTATTTTGTGCTAATTAATAGACTTAATATGCCCAAAGTGAAACCTACATCTGGGTGGTGTTAGCAGCAATTCTTTCTTAACTGTATTATTGTTATCCTCACGTTCATGATCACGTTCTGCCTTTGAAATAAATGAATGAACTTGTGACAGAACCATTTCGTTTGGTTCTTTTAACGCACTCTTATTTGACGACAATAGAAGCATTACATTTGCAATTTAAAATAATTTTTTATTTTCACAAATCTCTTTTCTTTTCACAATTTTAAAAAATTTATTTTATTCTAATTCACTTCGTTTGCGTCCTTAATGATGCGTTTATCCAAAATAACTAACAATCATTTTAATATTTTACTGTAAGCAAACAACAGCACATTCAACACACAAAAAAAAGTATAAAATAATATTACAGAGAGTCAGAAATGTTGTTGTTGTTGTATATTTCTTGCCGAGAGCTTTTTTTTCCCCTACTTTTATACTAACACAAATAAATAAAGTCAGGATATTGTGAGAGCGAGAGAGAAAATGACGAGAGGAGAAAAGAAGTAGAAAAAAATCATTTTTTATATTTTCTTTAAAAAACACACAGAACACAGTCGGTAAATGCACGAATATCCGTCGCTGAGCATACTTGATATGAAAAATCATATAGAAAAAAAATACCTACATTATATATAAAGAGAGATTGTAATGAGATGTAAAAGGCGTGGTTTTTTTTATAATTTTACATTAAAAATACGAATATAAATTTTAAAGCATCTCGAGCATCTTGAGGAATTTTTCTCTCCTCGTTCTCTTCATTCGCTCATTTCATGAAGGCTATTTGACTGAAATCTTTCTGTCAGTTAAACCGCGCGCGCTTTTTTTTAATTCTTTTGATTGCAACCGACTTTGTTTGATTTTTTCAGTAGCGCAAAAAAAATCCAATGACAAAGATTCTTAGTTGTTTTATAAATAAATAATAATAATAATATTCCCTCATTTATAGAGAAATATTTCTTCATTCTTGACTCTTTAATATTGTGCAATCGTCTCTGATGTCGGAGATTCTTTATATTTTTTCTACAACATACCGAGAGAAGAGGAAAAAGAAAGAAAGAGAGAATTTTCTTTTCGCGTAATGCCAAAGCATCGGAACTAACTACTTTATGAGAGGGATTTTCGTTTTCGTGTATCAAACTATGTTGAAATTATCGATTTTTCCTTAACGAATGTAGTTTATGGTTATTTGTTCGAATGTTTCACGGTTAGAATCATTAAAGCTGCTGCTGCTGCTGTTGCCTTTTCCTTTTCCGCTCATCGTCATTATTTTTGGTAGAAAAAAATCAATCATCATAAGACTTTCGTTTTCGTAAATCGATGTGTATTAAAAGGTAAAAAAAAATTATCAATCTTCGATCGTGAGAAAAAGATTCAAGTTGTGCAAAAAAAAAGAGAGAATTTTTCATTGTTCGACATTTCAATAAATGCATAAAATTTTCGGTTAGAAAAAGGATCGATTTGCCCTAAAAAAATTGTTTGCCATTATTTTGTTTAGGTAAAAAATAAATAGAGTTTATTCCCATGGAATCTATGTAATTCTTTTTAATCGATAACTTGCGTAATATTCAGTAAAAGAAATTGTATAGAAGAATAGACACATAGAGAGAAAATCTTTGACATAAATTTAGTGCTAGATCTGGCAAAAAATACCTGCACAAAGATGATAAAGGGCGACTAGAGGACAATAGATTGTGACTAGTGCAAGTAGTGATGGTCACCATCAAAATTCATACTTTAAGGGATGCATGCACAAAAGGGATAGTTAAGTATAGGGAAACAAAAGAAAAAAATGCAATACATGTAAAAAATTGTGCATCTTTTTTGGTATTAAAAAATGCTCGTTCTCTTGGACCCGAAAATTACCTGTTATAATTTATTTAGTTTTTTTTCACAATTTCCTTTGTAATTTTATTTTTTTGGTTCCCTTCTCTGTCTCCTGGTCGAGAATTGAGAAAGAGAGAAATTGATGGTGCTTGATGACTAAATGAAGATTTGAATGCTGTCTGTATAATGTGATTTGAGGGCTCCATAGCATAGACATAAATCAATGATAGTGAAAAATGTCAAGAATTGCCGAAAGAACGTATTTAGGTAGAAAAAAATTTTACTTTTAATTTTTAGCGCATTTTTGGAAAAAAAATGCAGCTTATACATTCACTTTGGCTGTTCGGCTGGCTGGCTGGCTGGCTGTGTCCCGGGTGAGACGCGAGATCTCGAAAACTACAATAGCTAGAGACTTACGGTTTTTTGCATTTGATTTGTGCTATCGAGTTATTGGGGGCATTTATAGTTAGAAATCTGTCACTTATTGTATAACTCGAGAAATTACGAAAAAAAATTTCCATATTGAAAAATGTAAACAAAAATTTTTTTGCGGCGACGCGTTTTTTCGCGCCTTTTTTAAATTTTAAATTCCATTTAACCGTTATTTTACACAAATAGAATCTGTTCTAAAGAATGAATTTTTGTAAATCTTAATCAATTCAAATCATTGTGACACTTGGATAATACGAGATTCACGAATCGAATTTTCATATTTTTAAAGTTGATAAATCCAAAGTTAATTTCGATGGAATTTCTTTTGTAACTTTGATATGATTAGGTCATTAAATTGATATTCAAAGAAGCATTTGAAAACTTGCTTTGAATTAATAAGCTTACAGCAGTTCTTATTAGTGTAATAAAATTAAACAGCTGACAACTAAACGTGAAATTTCTCAATTTAACTTTACTTTAACATTTGTATTTAAGTCCTAAGCTTCTATTCGCAAAAACGAATTTATTAATCTTTTAATTTGTTAACAAGCACTGATCCGTGGCCCCAAAAATGCGCTAAAGTACACCAATCCGTAAATGGGTACTTGGCATCTGGTTGTTTCATTTCATCTAATATTTAATTTTTGATTCAGTTTTGTGTATGTGTTTCACATATCAATTAGCATATACTTTTGAATTGAAATACAAATTTTTTTTCTTGTTATATTTTAATATTCTTTAA
>JACWBX010002225.1:0-14365 GCA_014622435.1 Polypedilum pembai | reverse complement strand
ATAGTTAGAAATCTGTCACTTATTGTATAACTCGAGAAATTACGAAAAAAAATTTCCATATTGAAAAATGTAAACAAAATTTTTTTGCGGCGACGCGTTTTTTCGCGCCTTTTTTAAATTTTAAATTCCATTTAACCGTTATTTTTATGCAAATAGAATCTGTTCTAAAGAATGAATTTTTGTAAATCTTAATCAATTCAAATCATTGTGACATTTGAATAATACGAGATTCACGAATCGAATTTTCATATTTTTAAAGTTGATAAATCCAAAGTTAATTTCGATGGAATTTCTTTTGTAACTTTGATATGATTAGGTCATTAAATTGATATTCAAAGAAGCATTTGAAAACTTGATTTGATTTAATAAGCTTACAGCAGTTCTTATTAGTGTAGTAAAATTAAACAGCTGACAACTAAACATGAATTTTTCAATTTAACTTTACTTTAACATTTGTATTTAAGTCCTAAGCTTCTACTCGTAAAAACGAATTTGTTAACAAGCACTGATCCATGGCCCCAAAAATGCGCTAAAGTACACCAATCCGTAAATGGGTACTTGGCATCTGGTTTAAGTAGATAATAATCTGCATTATTCATTTATTCACCTGTCTTGCATATATAATTTACTTTTTAGCTATTTTGTTCTGTAAACAGCTTTTTTACTTACCTTTTGAAAGTATAAATTAAAGAAAAATTCATCAAAGGTGTTTCTTATGATTGAAAAATGTTTTATTACAAACATTACTTCACTTTTTAAAAAGTTAAATTTTAATATTTCTCTTGTTTTAATTAAATAATTTGTTTTACAATTTCTCATAATCTGAAATATTTCCTTTTATTTGAACGTTCTCACTTAGAAATATTTAAAACAATTAATCATTTAAGATGCTTCAATTTATACTTATGTAAAAATCTATTCAGGAAGAAAAAAAAATTCTTATCAAAATTTAGTCTTAAAATAAAAATTTCTAAACAATAACAACAAAATTTGTTATCAGTGTTCAGGTTAAAAATAAAAAATAACTCTTTTTAGGCAATAATGTCAAATAAAAAGAATGTAACAGGAAGTTAGTGAAAATTGTCTTAAATTTAATCTCATTAAATCAGAGTCCGAAGTCGACTTAAAATTTGTACGTTAGTCGATTAAGGGCTCTGCTTTAAATTTTAAAATAAACCGATGATACAGAAATTTAATATTTTCATTATTTTATTATTTTAACTCTATAACAACATGGCGTAGTAAATTGAATTAATTCAAGAGACGAAACATTATTTTATAGTCCTTTATGCACCCTTTAAAAAACTTTAAAAAGTTTTCTAATTGTTAAATTTTTTTCTTCTTTTTATTTACAGGAGCTTTCTTTGCAGGGGTAGCTGGGCCATCAATATCAGGTGGTGATTACATCATGGATACCGAAGATGTAATTTTTGTCACCATGACATATCGTCTTGGTCCACTTGGTTTCCTTTCAACAGGCGATGAAAATATGAGCGGAAATTTTGCTCTTAAAGATCAAGCAATGGCTATAAAATGGGTTAAAGATAATATTGATGCTTTTGGAGGTAAAATAAAGTTTATTAAAATAAATAAATACAATAAAAACAAATTTAATTTAGGTGATCCAAATAATATTGCTTTAATTGGTCAATCTGCTGGTGCAGCATCTGTTCATTTTCACATGATGAGTCCATGGAGTTACAATAATTTTCACAAAGCAATAATCATCTCAGGAAATGGCATTGCACCATATTCTTATGTTCTAAAAGATCCATTGCAGCAAGCCAAACAGTATGCAACTGCATCAGGGATTAAAGTTACACCAGAAATGACAACACAAATTTTAGCAAATGAATTAAGAAAAGTTGACACAAAAAAACTTCTCGATGCAACTGATAGTTTTAAAATTTGGTCAATTGATCCTCTTGTTATCTCAAAACCTGTCATTGAAAATTGTAATAAAGTTAATGGATTTTTATGTGATGATCCAGTGAAAATGTGGCAAAGAGGAAATCATTCAAATATTCCTTTGCTCACTGGTTACATGGATGGTGATGGTGGAGTCAGATCAATACAATATTTTGAAAATAAACTACTGCTGGAACAGTTAAATAGCAATTTTGATCGGCTCATGCCACAACTGCTTGAAATCGTTGATCCATTGAATGAAAAAGTTACAAAAAGTCGATGGGAACAAGTCAAAAAACGCTACCTTGATGGACAAAATAAATTAGAACCAAATCAACAGCGAAATCTTATGAAACTTTATACAGATCGTGCTTTTGTAATGCCAATGGCTGACACTTTGCTACAATTGGTTAATAGTGATTCAAAGTATCCAGCTTATTTGTATAAATTCAATTTTCGTGGTTCACTTTCTTATTCATTTTTGTACACTGCTACAATGAAAAATTTTGGAACTGTTCATTCTGATGAGTTGATTTATTTGCTAAAATCACCTTTAATCTTTCCACAACAATATAATGTCAACTCAAGAGAAGGAATTTTTAGAGCTAAATTTGTGAAATTTATTACTTATTTTGCTGTTAATGGGTGAGTTGAAAATTAACATTTTTTAAAAATTTAATTTAGTTTGAATTTGAAATATTTTTAAGTGTTGTGAACTTACTGAATAATTGAATTTTCAAAAAATTAATTTTTCTCTATTTTTATCACTTCAACATTTGAGTTTTCAATTCGTTTTCTATCTGCAATTAATCAATGATGGCAATAAAACATTTTTTGATTGCTGAACACTTGAAAACATAAGACTTCTCTCGCGGTATGCTTTTCAAAAAAGTTTTTGAAGCACAAAATTCAAAATTTTCTTCATCTCATTAAAAAATTCAGAATTCAAAATTCATGCAGCTCTTGGCTATTTTCTACAGTAGATTTTGGCTACAGTAGCCAAATGGCTGCTCTAATTGGCCACTGTAGTCATTGACTATTTTTTCAAAAGTAGCTTTTGAATTCAAATTGAGTTCAAACTATCTGCATATAAATGTCTTAGAAATACAAAAGTTAGAAAGCTCTATAGCATGTAATAAAAATTAAAGTATTTAATAATGATGACTATAAAATATTTTTTTAATCTAACAGCCAACCACCAAAAATAAATAATAAAACTCTTCAAAGATGTATCAAAAATGAAGCAGTAACAAGTGGAATAAGACAACTGAAATGTGCTTTTGTAGATTTTGATGAAAATATTTCAATTAAACCTGATGGTGCAATTGACAATGATGCAGTTGATTTTTGGAATCAAATCGACAACACTTTAGTGAATGAAAATAATTTGTGATTTAGAATAGTTTTTAAAATTTTAGATTAATGAAATGTGATAGAAAATTTAGATAAATATAGTTTCGATTTATAACATTGAGAAAATTCTTTTTACTTAGCAAAATGTTAAGGAATCTAAAATTTCATTTAACCAGAGCCCGAAGTCGACTGAAAATTTGTACGTAAATCGACTAAATTTAATTTTTAGTTGACTTCGGGCTTTGATTTTATCGTAATAAAAAGCTTTATGAGTCTAAGATCTTGAAGTTTAAATTAATTTGTCTTCTTGGCATAATCTGTCTGAAACTTTAAAAGTTTTTCTCATTGAACTCAAATGAAAAACTAAATATATTTTGAATTTCTTTGAACCATTTTGTAAACATTTTCAAATGCTTTCAGCAAAAATGTTAATTAGGTTAGAATAAAAAAATTTAAACGCGAAAAATTTTTGTGTTCAAAAACTCGAATTTTTAAAAAAATATAAAAGAAGAAGAAATATTTTTAAGGTCAAGACATAAGTGAGAACTCTTTTATTTATTGAATAAAAAAATGATTTGCATTTGACTTCTTTAGTTTTTCTTTTCAGAAATCAAAGAATTCTCACACTTCAAATCAACATGGCAAAAGAAAATTCCAAGCAAAAAATATTTCATTCTAAATTTTTGTCTTATTATTATTACATTTATAGCATTTGCAGCATAATCGTGTGAAAAAAAAATACCACCAAAAATCGCTTTAACATGTTGATGTTAATTGAAAACATTTTTGTATAAAGTTTTACACATAAATGTATCTTAATAAAGTTTTATAATCTGTTTTTGAAAAATATCTAAGTACTTTGACTAATAATTGAATCAATATATAAGTAAATTTAATTAATTTAATTTAACTCGATGAATTTTGAATTGAATAAACTAAACTTTGGTTTAATTAAAATGTGCTAAAAATTCAACAAATCATTTCGACAAAAATTAAATGAACAAAAAACAGAATGCGTAAACACGCATTATCTGTCACTAGACATAAAAAGCTATCTGAAATGAAAAAAGATTACTATCCTGATATGACGCAAACCTCAATTTAAGATAAGTAACACTCCTTACTATGTTTTGATTAGTACAGTGATGGGCAACCAGTGTGCGATGGTACACTAGTGTATCATAATTAAAGCTTAGGTTTGCCGCGAGAAAATTTTGAAAATAATGTATAACTTGTCGTTTTTACCTAAACTCAAAAATCAAAAATAAATTATTTAAATTTTCAATAAAATTTTCGCCTTTTTAAGAAATGAAATTTATTGGTGTGCCATTGGAAATATTTTCAATATAAAGGTGTGCTGCAAATCAAATTTTGGCTCTCAAGTGTGTCACGAATTAAAAAATGTTGGCCACCACTGTATTAAGATATGAACAACACTTAAGAATTATCAAGTTTAAAAAAAAAATCATTTTATTGTTGCCATATGGTCTTTAAATTGCACCTTGATTAAGAATAAGATAACATTTTATTTTTTTATCAAATGAATCAATTTTTCTAATTCAATGAATATTTCAAAATTGATGTCAAATTTTTATTTTTTTTATCTCATCGAATAAATCTAAACAACGGATATATTGGCCTAATAAGTTACAATTTTGGTTCAATTTAAATAAATTTATCTTAAATCTGCAACAATTTCTGCACACACAGCTGGAATAATCCCGTCCCAAATTTCATCTAAAATGAAATTTAAAAATAATTTTTAAATAAAAATAAAATTAAAAAACAGTTTCAAGTGTTTTTTCAATTAGCACAAAACTGGATCTCAAAAAATGTCATGTAAGAGTCATTTAATTTACCTTTTGAACTGTTCCAAATATTTAATAGAAAAAATTTTACTTACATCGTATAACAGCATCATTAAGCGCAGGAAGATTTGTTGGAATATCCATTTCAAGAATCCATAAATGTTGCCATGCACCAACTATAGGACAGTTTACTTTCACACCATTAAGGAAAATATTATTACAAGCCTAAACAAAATTTCTTTTTTCGTAAATTTTTTTTTAAAAGCTTCATTTTTTTTACATTATCATGAGGATATTCTCTAGGCAATCTCATTTGAACTCCCAACATTGTTGCCCAAACATCAACTCTCAATTCATTGTGATTGTTGCGTGGTGTAAAAGTGACATTTGCAACTAACCTTTAAATGTTTTTAAATAATTATTTATTTTTGATTTTGACCTCTAAACTTACTTTTCTCCTCTTGAAGCTTGACAAGTAGTTCCAGAACAAGATGGTGAAACAATGACATCAGGTGCTACTCCATTAAAATTATCACAAGCACTCCAAAATGAAGCATTTGCAAATGAGACAAATAAAAGAACTGAAACTACAATTTTCCACATTTTCGCCAAAGTGTAACGAGAAAGACTGAAAACTTCAAGCGATTGTTTTGTCAAATTTATACGAAAATAATATCTTTTTATTTTTCGACTTAATGCTTGTAATCTTACGATTAGATAAAGTTCAATTACGATTAGAAAAATTATATTTAGATAATAAATACGATGAGAAGCCAAAAATCACTAAATATGACTGCAAAACAAAATCTTTTAAAACTAAAATTTTTACTCACTTCCAAGTCTTTTCTGCTCACAACGGAAAACTATCAGATTAAAAGGATGATTAATTTAAAAAAAAACTCTTTCAATGAACTATCAATAAACATTGTAAAGAACTCTTTGTCATTAAGTTGAATTTTCCAATGTTATTTAACAAGGATATAGTCCAAAAGAGTATGTGATGGCCTTTTGCTTTCTTAGTTTTAAATTAAACGCTCAAGAGTAATTTTGTTTAGTTATAAAATCATTTTATTGCCGCCACAAATCAAAATTTCTAAAATTCGATTGGTTATAAGTAAAATAGCATTCATTATCATTTGATCTCTTCTAAAATACTGGAAAATTTAACATCAGATAATTTTGGTCTTTTTACTATCTTAAAGTAAATTTGCAACAATTTGTGCACACATGACTGGAACAATTCCATCCCAAATTTCATCTGAATTGAAAATAAAAAAAAATTAATTAACATTATAAAATAATTTATACAGAGAAAAATTTTCAACTGGCATAAAGTTGTATTTTTTAAATTGACTTTATGCCAGAATGAAAATAAAAACTTTGCATAAACAAAAACAACTCATAAAAACTTTTTACAGACTTTTATAGACCCCTCAGAATATTTTATAGAAAAAATTTTACTTACATCTTACACGAGCATTATTAAGCGCAGGAAGAGTTGTTGGAATGTCCATTTCAATAATCCATAATAATTGTCTTCCACCAATCACAGGACAAGATTGTCTCACATTATTGATGAAAATATTGTTACAAGCCTAAACAAAATTTTTTTTTGTAAATTTTTTTTTAAAAACTTTGTTTATAGAATTTACGTTATCATGAGGGTATTCGCCAGGTAATCTAATTTGAATTCCTAACACTGTTGCCCAAACATCAACTCTCAAATCATTGTGATTGTTGCGTGGTGTAAAAGTGACATTTGCACTTAGCCTTTAAATGTTTTTAAATAAATATTTTTGACTGTACAAAAACTAAACCAGAGTTTGAAACAGTTTTATGATTAATTGAAATTTAACTAATTATTCTCAAATGAAAATAAAGCATTAATTGATTAACTTTTAGTTGAAATTTTCAATTGACTAAAACTAGTTGAACTTTAATTAAATCTAACAAAATTTTAAAACGATTTCGGACTCTGTTCTAAACTAACCTTTCTCCTCTTACACCATGACAAGTAGTTCCAGAACATGATGGTGAAACAACGTCATCAGGTGCTACTCCATTAAAATTATCACAAGCACTCCAAAATGAAGCATTTGCAAATGAGACAAATAAAAGAACTGAAACTGCGATTTTCCACATTTTTGCCAAAGTGTAACGAGAAAGACTGAAAACTTCAAGCGATGTTTTGTCAAATTTATGCGAAAATAATACTTTTTTATCTTTCGACTTGATCCCTTCAAATTTATGATAAGATAAAGTTCAATTATAATTAGAAAGATTATTTTTAGATAATAAATACAATGAGAAGTCAAAAATTGCTAAATTGCAAAAAAAGAATCATTACAAACTCTAAATTGTTTATTCAATTTTCTTTTATTTATTATACACATTTTCATTACATTTTTCCCAAGCTCTAGGATTTCTTTGAATCTTTTGATATTTCGATTAGCTTTCTTACACTAAAAATACCAAAAATAATTTTAGTAGCTTAAAAGAATGTGGAAAGCTCAAGAAATAAAACGACTGAATGGCTTTGTACTATTATTTTAAACTGTAGTTTTATAGTAAATGTCCTTTTCGAAAAACAAAGATATATTGGTGCAAAGTATCAAAAAATATTAAAAGAGTTCAAGGGTCCTTATTTTTCATGAATATATTAAGAAATTTCAACTTTATTTAGTCCAGTTTTAAAACTAAGTAAAATTTGTACACTTACCAGGAATTTATAGTTTTAGAAATGTTCTCCTTTAAAAAGCTCTAAAATTTAATTCAATTTTTCATTTATTTTTTTTATTTTGCTAACCAACAGTTCTCAAACCTTAAACAAAAGAATATAAATTGTTATAAAAATGCGGAAAAAAGCTCATCAATCAATTACAAAGTTTACAATAAGTATCAAGAAAAATGTTCTGATTAAAATTCTTTAACGTTTGAAAAAATTTGAAAAATTTGACAGTCCGACAAAAAAACTCATTTATAACTTTTTCTAAAACAAACAAAACAAAATTATTTTACGCAAATTTTATATTTTTAGAAATTCACATTTAAAATGGACAAAGCAACAACAGTTTTGACAAATCTTCAACGTGGAAATATTGAAGCTAAAATATCAACTTCAATAAGTCTGTCATTTCATGAAAAATGTGGACAAGGTAGAAAACTTATTTTTGGAAAAACATTTTCACTTGTTGAAGTTTTGTTTTCTTCTCTAATTTTATTTTATTTTGTAAACTTATTGATTTATTGTTTATTAATTATTTAACATTTTAGTGATAATTTCTAGAGCAAAAGGTTTAATAAAAAAATAATTCTGTTAAATGCTTTTATTTTAATCTTTCAAATTTCTTTATATTTTCAAAATTTATTTTCTTTCATTTAAATATTTCAAAAATTCAGCAAAGAAATTAAACAAAGTGACACTCTTTTTTAGGTGAAATAGATGATGAAGACTTAAAATCGTCTGAATTAATAAATTTACCAGATGAAGAAAATAAATTTACACCTTTACATTGGGCTTGTAGCTATGGACAACTAAAAACAGCAGAAAAACTTCTCAAACATCACGCAAATCCAAATGCTTTAGCAAAAAATTACATTTCACCTCTTCATCTTGCAGGTAATTGTTCAAAAATTCAATTTATTTTAAAAAGAATTTTGATTCTTTTTTAATTTTTTAGCTGCTGGTGGACATCATGAAATTGTTAGACTTCTAATAATTCATAATGCAAATATAAATCAGCTTGACATTGATGGAAATTCACCATTACATTTTGCAGCTTTTGGTAATTTTCCACACTCAACAAATGAAATTCTTCAATCAGGCAAAGCAAATGTTTTACAAACAAATAGTGATGGAAAAAGTGCATACACTTTAGCTATTGAAAATAAAGCTTATTTAGCTCAGGCTGTTATAGAAAATTATATAAGTGCAATCATTGGTTAAATCTTAATAAATGTCTGTGATGTGAAAAAATTGAACTTTCTTTTTATTGGCAAAAAAATTTATTACAGTCCTTAAAATACTTTACTTTGTAAAATTTGAACTCAATTTTTGAGTTTTCTTTAACTCATATTTGCCCAAACAAAACCTTTTTTATTTCTCTCACTGTAAAGTCCATCTTCGAGAATTTCTGGTTTTTCATAAGGTTCAGTTCTGTTGTAGTAATAATTACTTGGTGCATGCATGACAAATTCCATTACGTTAGCAATTCTTCGTGGTAAATCTTCTTCTAGACCGATCAAATATGTTGCTGGATCAAAACTTTCATTTGGATCTGGACTTGATGTTGTCGGAATCAACCAAGTTAAAACTGCTGATTTTTCACAAAATGAATCAACCATAAGTGCACGGATTTGAGCGTAATATTTTTTGCCTAAAAATTTAGAAAAATTTGAAATTTTTTAAATAACAACAAAATATTTCCAACATTTTACCTCTAGACATCACTGAAACAATATCTCCTATTTGATAATAAAATCCATCATGAAATAGATTCGTTTTAGTCTTAGTTTCAGCACAAATATTGCTTGGCGTCTTAAATGGTTTTGCTGATTTAAAGACATTTGATCTTCTTGATGTGCTCTTTGTAGATTTTTGTCTTGTCATTGCTTTACTCTTAAATCTTGTTGATCTTGTACTTTTTCTAACTTTCGTCGATGTTGTGACTTCTGCTGGAACTGATGATGTCGATGATGATGGCTCAATTTCTTTCGGTTCATTTTGATTCTCATTTTGTTCACATGAAACTGTTTCCTTTTCCTTTACATCTTCAACTTTCGATAAATTAGCTTCAAAACATTCATTGCAAATTTCTGCACTTTCTGAGTTTTTCCGCCATAGAATAGTTTCAGTTTTGTCACATTGAATACATTTTGGGTTCATCTTTTGTGTAAATTTTAATGTTTTGGAATTTTAAAAGATTTTTTGTTTACAAACTTTCAGCTTTAGCTTGATTTTCTCATTGAGAGAAAGTAGAATGAGATTTTTGTGAATACAAGACGCGGTTTAAAAATTTGAATTGTATTTAGCTGTTATGGAATGGTTAGTGTTAATAAATTAAAAACACTAAAAATATTATTTAAAATTTTTATGATCTAATGTAATATTGTTAAAAAGTTTAAAACTATAATACACTTAAGGACCCAATAAGGCTTCTATACAGGTTACTTCTGGTTGTTTTTTATTGCTCTTTTTTGTACTTTACATTGTCTAGTTTAAATTACCAATATTTTGACGTGCAAGCACTAAAGAGAATACCAAAGAGTAACTTGTTGTTCCTAGTTGCTCCCATTTGCTCTTTATTTGATCGTTGTTGCTCTTTTTTGTGTGTCCATGCCTGAGAAATAATTATGTTAAATAATGATATTCATTACGTCGAAATTCCTCTCTGGTTTTCTGAATATATAGAAATATATTTTTAATCTTTTAATAGATCATTTCGACATAAATCTATAAGTATTTTCGATAATTCTGATCAAGAATTTTTTGGAAATTAAATAAGATTCTAAGTTGTTGGAAATTATAAAGAATGAGGTAATTTCAGTGATAAACAGATCTTCAATTATGAAATATTTATATTTATTTATATTTAAAAATATTTATTTATCTTTTTCATACATCTGGTAGATTCGTAAATCATAAATCTTTCACATTTAAAAATTATACAAATAAAAATATTTATTAAAATATTCAGTGATTTTCCAGTGTTTGTGAATGAAAAACATAATTAAAATAGAATATAAAAGGAAGTTTATTTCTAATTATTGCATTTTCATTATCTTAAAGCTTCAACAGGTGGAACTAAAGGTGAATTTAATTTAAGAAGATTTTTGTGATAATTTTAAGTGAAAGTTTAGAGTTTTTAAAGTGAAACTAAAATAATATTTCATTCTTAAAACAGTAAAAAGAAATCACAATGCGTTTTGGTGTTATTTTTGCAATTGTTGCAATGTTGATTGCTTCATCATCGGCTCAAACTATTGGAAATCAATTACCATTCACAATTAATGCTGTTACATCAGGAACGGGAATATTTGCTTATTGTGCTCGAAATCCTTGCTACAATACTTGTTTATCTTTTTATGGCATGAGGATGGTTTCTTCTTTCTGTTGGTCAAATGCTTGTTATTGTGTTCACACTTAAAAGATAAAAAAGAACATTTGTTTACTTTATGTAAGAAATAAAAGTTTTCAATAAATTTAATTCTTATTTATTTTTGCATTTTAAACATTTTTGTTTTAATATCATCGAGTTATTAAGTAGTGATTGTGGAAAGATGAAAAAATTCTGCATCAAAAAATAAATTTAAATAATAAAACTTTGCACAAAACTATTTTCCAGAGCCCGAAATGGACTAAAAAATTGTATACGACTAAATTTAGTCGACTTACGTACATATTTTAAGTCGACTTCGGACTCAGGTATTTTCTATTTGAAATTGTCTCGTCAAAATCCAATAATTTTCTATAACTTTTATTGAAAAAAATATTTTTAACTGTCTCCACGTAAATTTTATATTTTAACTGACTTTCCAATGCTTTTTTTTTTGCTTTAGCTAATAAAAGTTGAAATTTTTTTAATTCTTTTGTGTAATAATTAAAATTAAATTAATTCTAACAATTTAATCAAACTATCAGTAAAACTTAGCTTAACAAAACTTAAAATTTGAGTTCAATTAGACGAGTTACCTTTTGATAAAGTCACATTGAAAAAAACATTTTGAAAGAGTTTTATTTAACAATTAAATGTTTATATTTTTCATTGAGTTTGTGTATGAAATAATCCGCTAAAACTAAATGAAAAATTTTTCGTAACATATTTTTCTTATCAGTGATTTTGTAATGATAAACAAAATAATAAAATAATATTTTCTCCATACATAAATTATAGCTTCCCAGAGAGGGAATAACTCCACATTTTATATATATTCTATAAGTGAAGAAAATCCCAAAATGTTAGTGGAGGAATTTCCTGACACTTTAGGTGAACAAAATCCGTGGTGGAGTTATTCCCGATCATCAAAAGTTAACAATATTTTAATATAACAAATTTTTTTGTTAAATTTGAATTTATAAAGAGCAAAAATTTTGCTTATAAAGTTTCATAAGCAAGTTTTCATTATTATTTAAATTATTTTTAAAAACAAAGTACTTTTCTTTCAAGTTTTTTCTGGTTTCTGATGTTTATAATAAATGAAGCTGTTGCTTGATAACAAAAGATAAAGGCCAGTGTCTGTAAACTTTTATTATCTTTAAAAGTAGAACGAAGTTTTTGATGTTAGTTTTTGAAAAAAACATTATAAAATATAAAAAGGCGTGTGGAATGAAAAATTTTTCAGTAAAAATTGCTACAACATTTGGAAAAGCAGATATTAAAAATTCAAAAAGTCAAATTTATTTAAGAGAGCAGAAATAAGTAAAATTTTTATTACAAAAAACTTTAATTAAATTCAAAATTCTTTTTCTTTTGTATACTTATATTAATGATCAGTTCAAATTTTTTTTTTTAAATCATTTTGATCTGAGTTTGAGGATATCATAATAAATTTAGTTGCTTTCTATTCCTTTTTTATGTATTTTATTTTTATATATAAAAGTGCTTTAAAAATTTTATTAAAACAAAATTTTTTTCACTTTTATATTAAATTTTTTCACTAAATTTTCTTTACATTTTCAGAAATCGTTCAAGCGAAATGCGAATTTCATTCTTAATATTCGTTACTCTGTTATTGCTGACTTACACTTTAGCAGATAAAACATTTGAAGTTCCACAAAATTTAACTGATTCACAATTAAAAAGAATTCGAATGTTAATGTTGATTCAGTTAGCTCCTAATCCTTATGCTGTATTTTTTACATAGAAAGAAACAACATGTGATTATTTTAAAATATTTTATTTAAAGATTTATTAAAAATGAATTTAATTTATCTAAAACTATAAAAAAAACCATTATTTTATATTTTGCATACTTTATTTATTATCAAGACTATGAAGTTGACAAAAACTAAACTAAATAACTATAGAAAGATTTTTAATCTTAAACTATTAAAGTTTCAATGTTTTATTTAGCATTTTTCGTAATATTGTGACTTATATTCTTGATCAGAGTATTAAAAAGTTTTTGGTAAGTGTAAATTAATTATGAATTTTAGTAAGAGTGAAATATAATGGTTTAAGACATTACTCAAGAAATATATTTTCAATTTTGACCTACGATAAAAATACTTTCAGTATAAAATTTTTTTATCTTATCTTTAAAAAATAAAAATACAACTTAATTAAGCATTTCTAAAACTTTACAAATTGTTTTATTAATTTTCTAAAAGCTTTTATAAATGATATAAATATTGTTAGAAAACAAAAAATTTGTATGAAATTTAATTTGTTAACTTTTTAAGCTGCTATAATTTTTCGCTATAAGTTAAAACCAAACAAATTAAAGTTGTTACGGATGGAAACACAAAAAATATTCTTTTAAAAAATCTTTTTTTACTAACATCAAGGGGTTAGAACTCTTGATAACGAAAACAAAATAACCATTGATGCTCAAAAATTTTGTACGAAACTTGAAATTTTGCTTTTTTTATAGAGTTTTTTTTCCCTTGATTGGAATTTATTTGCTTTCATAGCATAACTACAATTTAAACAATTTCAATAAATAATAAAGTCGAACGCTGAGATAAAAAATACAAAAGTAACTTAGAAATCAAGTTCAAGATTTTTTTCAAAGTCACACGGAGAAAAAAAATTATTAACTG
Source organism: Polypedilum pembai (assembly GCA_014622435.1). NCBI lineage: Eukaryota > Metazoa > Arthropoda > Insecta > Diptera > Chironomidae > Polypedilum > Polypedilum pembai. The sequence goes on along the minus strand of JACWBX010002225.1, from coordinate 535 downwards.
GCATAAAGACTTTATTACAGATATAAAATCTTTATGAGACTTATAAAAAACTTTTTAAGACGTAAAATGTTTCCAAATTTTTTATCAATTCAAAATTTCTTTTTAAGTCTTATAAAGAACTTTTTAACACTCATAAAAACTTTATAAGTCTTAAAAAGAAATGAACGCTTTTTAAGTTTTATAAAGTATTTTTAAGTCTCACAAAGCTTTTTTATGACTCTTAAAAAGTTCTTTTTTACTCTTATAAAACATTGAAAACTAGTTTTTTATGAATTAAAAACTTCTGATTTACTGGGTCAGGTGTAATACAGATATTAATTTTTATAACCAAAAATCAAGAAGAAAAAGAAATATATGTGCATAATTCTTTATTTTATCTGTCTAACGCTGATTTAACATTTTAATAAGTAAAATGTTCTCTTTTATCTCATAATTGCCATTTTTGATTTATTTGATACTTTAATAGTCACTTATAATAAAATAAAATATGTATGAAATATTTTTAAAATTTTACATTTGATTATCGAAAGATTTT